>VXAC01001104.1:390353-405622 GCA_013399225.1 Rhipidura dahli | reverse complement strand
TTTTTTGAGAAGGGCATCCCCAGCAAGCCTCTGTCAACTGTTTTCCAGAAAGATAATGGGAAAGACTCTTCGTTTAACTAAACCTGCTCCTATCAGACTACATCACACTCCCCCAGCTACCCCTCATGCAGTGCAGCCGCCAAGGAGGCAGCTGGCTTTCTCACTGATAGAGCACACAGTCACATAACGCTGTGGAATTAACCTGGAAGGGGTTCCCTGGTGTTTCAGATCTGCCTGGCTGTCCCTGCCCACGAGCAGCCATTGGTGCAGGTAGCGCTGGGTACCCACAGCAGTGAGGCACTCAGCATTGTGGCTCTGTTTATGCTGGGCACTGCAAGTGCTCGTTAAAACTTGGCTGGATAACTGAAATGCTGCTTCTACACTCATATTCAAGGGGATTCCATCTGTACAAGTTGTAAACCCTTGTCACTCTGACTTCTCCCATCTATGCAAACTATCTGTCCAGTATTTAATACAACCCCTTCTCAACCATGCTGTTCAGTTCTGAGAGTTCAGCTCTTCCTTCTTCTACATCAACATCACCCTTTACAACTATTTCCAATGCATGTGGGATGAATGTCAACAAATATGGGATGGATGTCAAGGAGTATGGGATAAATGTCAGTGAATATTGGATAGATAGAGTCTGCAGCAGTGTTTGGGTGAGCCAAGGTCTCGTCCATCTTTAGCAAGAAGAATTCACCCAAGAATTTTCTGAGTGAATTCCATGCAGTTAAATAGTGTTTGGGTTGTTTCAGTGTTTAATGCGGCTGCAGCTAGCCAAGCCTCCACTCAAGTCATGGACTGACCTTTTTTTTAATGTTACATTGTGGTCTGATAAAAAGTCCTTTAACATGTGTGTTGGTTTTCGCAGGGGTAGAGTTGATTTTTTTCACAGTAGCTGGTGTGTGGCTGTGTTTAGGATTTGTGCTGGAAACACTGCTAATAACGTGGGGTTGGTTTCGTTTTTCCTGAGCAGTGCTTACACAGAATTAAGGCCTTTTCTGCTCCTCACCCCACCCCAGCAAGGGAGCTGTGGGTGCACAGGAACAGGACACAGTCAGGACAGCTGACCCCAACTGACCTAAGGGATATTCCAGGCCATAAAGTGTCATGCTCAGCCTATGGAACTGGGAGAAGAAGGTAGGAAGTGGGGATGTTTGGGGTGATGACATTTGCCTTCCCAAGTCACTGTTACCTGTGATGGAGCTCTGCCGTCTTGGGGATGGCTGAATGACTACCTGCCCATGGGAAGTGGAGAATGAATTCCTTCTTTTGCTTTGCTTGTGTGTGCAGCTTTTATTTCACCTGTTAAACTGTCTGTATCCCGACCCACAAGATTTCTCACTTTTACCCTTTTGATTCTCTCCCCCATCCCACTGGGGCAGAAGCATAAGTGAGGGGCTGCGTGGGGCTTAGTTGCCATCTGGGGTTAAACCACAACAACATTAAGTGTCTTTAGCGGTCACCTGCAACTGCTGAAGGTTGTAGGCGCCAGATCATTATGCTGGGAGCTGCCACCTGAATTACGGCCCCTCCTGCCTCCCCTGTTCTCATCACAACCATTTCTGGCTGTGGGATATTCTGGGGGCTTTGGGACTTCTGTGCATTGCACCAGCTTACTAAATGTTTGAAGTTGGTATGGTAGAATGCATCTGATTTCCCTACGTGCCTTTTTAGAAATACTCCTAGTCTGCCAACTCTGCGGAAGAAAGAGACTGGGAAGCTGTAGACTTCTGGTTGAGGTTTCTACTCCAAACAGTGGCAGCACACAGATCCACTTGAGAGTAAAGACCTAATGCAGTCATATTCATGCAACTGATATTTCTGCCAAAGACAACAGTTGCAAAGTGTGACAGGTGATGGAAGGTCTGTTGTGATTCATTTTACTTCACAGATCCTTGAAGATCTGTGAAGTTGGGAAGACAAACTGCTCGCCTGTTCCTACTCAGCCTGTGTGTCCAATTGTTCATGCCTTAGTGTCTGACTTTGTGCTGGTCTCCATAGAGTTGCAGTCCTGAAAACGTTGCTCTGGTCATCAGATATGTTTTGAATTTGCATCCCATCCTTCCTTATAACTTCCCAGTTTTGCACTATCAGTAAACTTCAGACATGTATTTTCTGTTCCATCATCTGCATTGTTAGTGAAACATTGCAAAAACTTGGATAGACCCCTGTAGCCACCTCTCTGTGCTGAAACTGTATGAAACCAGATTTGTACTGGCCCTGCAGGGGTTTCAGCTAGTTTGCTTATGAATATGCACCACAACAAAAATCTCACTGAAGTCCACATATCTGATGATATCTACAGCTTTTTGCTTATTTATGAGTCTTGTTAGTCTATCATAGAAAGAAATTTGATTTGCAAGTGTTGCTAGATATAATTTATACCTGATGAATCCATGGTAGCTGTTACTCCTCTCCTTGTTATTTTCCAAATGCTTACAAATATCTCTTTATCTACTCCAAACTGAAGGAACTGAAGGTGGCTGGTCTTCAATTTGTTAGTTCCAAAGACCAAACCCATCAGATCCTACTTCTTATTGATAGTATTGAAGTTACACACCTTACAGTAACCCACTAGAAATGTTGGAATTGATTTATATAATGAATTTACAGCCTGCACCACTGTGTGCTCACAGTGACTGAGAACTTGACTAACAGAGGAGCATCTGATCTTTGCACTAACACTGTAAAAATCAATTGGGAATAAAAAAGCCAGTGTAAACATCAGGCTCTGGAGAGGCAGAGCTATTCCCTTATGTCTTTATGCAAGCGGATCTGAGATGGATGCCTGCAGGTGCACATCACTCTGCTCTGACAGTGAATCACTGATAAATATTTTCTGAGTGCAGTTACACAACCAGTTCTACACCCCTTTCGAAGTTGTAGCTGCTTTGCTTATGGGACTGTTATGTGAGGCAAAAGCCCTGCTCAACTGGACATTTTCAGTGCTTTTTTTCCTCTCCAAGAATGTTTACTCATGCAAGGTTTGCCATTGGCTTGATAAGATTTTTTTTCAGAAAAATCAATGTTGCCAATTACTGATGTCTTTGTTGTCTATTGTGGGAAAAAAACAAAAATTGAAATTTTGGCAAAGATTTGGAAGACAGTCTTTAAAATGTGTGTTTGTGGGGGTTTTGTTTGGTTGGTGTTTTCTAATTAAAAGCAAAGCTCCAATTTCTCTTTTAACAAAAGAACCCTGTCTATCACAAAGTGCTTAGTTTGGCAGTGAGGTGCAAAGTAGTTTTCCCAAAATCAATAGATAAGGTAGGTGGTGTCTTTCTTTTTAGCGCTTCATTTAGATTAGAAGAAACACCTTCTGATTGAATTGAATTTTATACTGCTCCTTGGGGCATTTTTCCGGGAAGAAATGTGATTCTAGGCTAAAAATCTCCTCTCATTTGCCTGAAAGTGTCAATTTTTTGGAGTTCAGCTTACACTACTAGCCCAACGATAGCTTTGTATAGTGATGAAAAATCTTTTTGTGTGTATTGTATTGCTGAAGGTCCCCGGCATTTCTCTTGAAATCAGAGCAAATCTGGTCTCAGGATGGTATTTTAACTCTTACTTAACACAGCTGTGTTTGGTTCCAGCAACATTAACACTCACAGAACCTTGAGCAGGAGGCAAAACAGGCACCTTCCCTTACTTTTCCCACTCCCATGCTGGATGGCTTGCAATGTTAAGCATCTCCCTACTAACGCAGCTCTTCCCTCTCTAATCTTCAGCCCGAACAAGAAAACCGATGGATCAGAAAAAAAATTATTCTTGCAGTGCCCCCAAGCTCGTGTGTTCATTAAAATACACTTGTCGCTAGTTCAATTGCAGAAACACTTCCCAGAAACCCTTCTCTCATTCTCCCACCCTTGACAGCCCCTGAGAAATATCAAACCACAGTGAGCTGGACACCGCTGCTGCGGTAACCACGTAGAGGGTGGGGGGACTGCAGTATTATCAGCACATTATCTATTGTTATCCAGAACAGGCTCTTCCCTGATGCTTCAAACAGGATTTTCCTGTTACTGTGTGTGGGCTGGGAGGTTTAACTACGTTCTGACTCTTCCTATGCTCTGTGTGCAATTGTCTCCCAGAAATCTTTACGGAAACGTTTATGCAAGGAGGCGTAAGCCTGCTCGGGAGAGTAGCAGCAGTGCTCGACAAACCCAATCCTTCTAGGGGAAGGCTGTCATCATCACAATACAGCCAAGCGAGCAACCGCCCCCCTCAACCCTTTACATTAAGGAACAGTTTTTGACTTAAGCCTATTTTGTATCTTGTAAGAAGATTAAAAGAATTAAAGAGAAACCAAGTGACCTGTTCAGTCCATTTAATATTAAGCGTATGACACATAGCTTCATCTCGTACAGGGTCAGAATAAATAGAAGGACATAATGACTCTACGCATTTTATGCTGCTCTTGAGGACTTCTAAGCTGGAATACCCTACCTGCATCCATCTCCAGAGGATTCCCCAAAGCTTTGTAGTTGCATACAGTTGCCACCAGCCACAGTTCTTGGAAAAACCACCCTATTTTGGTTATATCAGAGTAATCACTTCAGTATACTGAAAAGGAAAGCTCCCTTGGCTGTGCTGCGAAGGCTTTGGGGAGTTGGAAAGTGGCTGGCAGTGGGTACGATGGGGCTAAATTCATGGCACCCCTGCAGACTCTGCCCATCCAAGGGGTCCCACACAAGGTCCACATGAATCAGCACTTTCATCAAGGGTATGAGTAGACCCTGCTCATCAATTGCATCAGCACAATGGTGGCACATTAGTGTGGGGGACATGGTGGGGACAGAGAATGTGGCCTTGAAGCTGAGGCCCTGCAGTAGATCTGTGCCTGCCAGCCCATTTCGCAAGACTGCAAGACAAAGTGATACAAGCACGATGACTTCTTCCCATATTTAAGGCCATGCCTAAAGCCCTTGCCTGTCCCTCAGTAAATGCCAGACTAAGTGCAGTCATTTTGAGGACTCCATAGACTCTACAGTAAAACAATTCACTGGCCGACCTAAATGGAATGATTACAGAAGTATTCTCAATGTACTTCTTCACAACCATCATAAAAGTCCCAGGCTAATTCCCAACTGCTTTTACAATCTGTTTGCCTGAGTTGCTAGCAGGAAAAAACTCCAGCTACAGTTTACTTGCATGGTGTAAGGAATAAGGAAGTGTAAAGGTATGTATTTGTTTTGTGAAACACTGCAAAGTGCACGTACGGGCTCATAAACAGGTAGAGGAGCTGCAAATATGCTTTGTTCAAGCTCTGCATCTGTTATAAAGGGCCCCATGGTGCAACGGCACAAGCATTTAAAAGGGCAAAACTCAGACTGATTAATATAGTCTAACAGGGTAGCTCTGCTGAGGTGCTTTGAGTCCTCTTTTGCCTTGCCCTTTTATTGCTCTTTACCTCTGTACTCACCTGTAAACATGAATGATCAGAACAACAACTTGATGCTTCCAGGCCAAAGTTTAGCAATGGGTTCAATTTGATTACATTCACATCTTTATGTTCTGCAATTTGTTCTTGTCATGTAAGTGTGCAAATCTACTGAGTGCAAATCCACTAAGCATGGGGCAGAGGAACAGCATCTCTGGCAATTAACTAAGGAATTCACATTATAATCTTGCAGGACACCTTAAGGCAGGCACCTCCTCATTTTGGAGGTAATAAACACATATAATTATATTAGGACTCTGGTGGACTCAGCAGATCTTTGATTTCCCTTGAAACAAACACCCCAAACACAAAGCTCTTAACTTCAGAAATCAGGTTTTGTTCAACGTAAAGGAATACTTTAAAAAAAACTCAACAACAATAGAGAACTCTTCAAGTTAGGCAGAACAGAAAGTTTCTAAATTAACTCCTTGTTAATTTAGGTTCTTTCTTTCAAACACTTGTCTCTGTCCATCCTATCCCTAAAGTAGTTCATTCAACTCATTATGCTTAACTGCACCTAAGAAAAGCATCTTGTCCCCTTTCCAGGGTTTCAGCCACAGCTGCAGACAGAAGCAGCACCTTTCCCGTTGCCAAAACAGCCTGTATGTTTTCTTACACAGCGTGTTCTAGGGAACGCAATAGATGATGAACACAAAGAGAGCAGGTACTCCCCCTGTAAGCTGCAGGAGGCCCGAAGGCTGGGCTGCTTTGCCCTGCGGCGGTCGGTTTAGATGCTCTGTAATTGCCTGCTTTGTCGTCTTCCAAAGCAGCTGTGTGTCCAGGTAGGTGATCATTAGACGTAAAGATATTTGGCAATTGTGTGTCTTGTGTTGATTTAAGCTCGTAAATGAAGGCGCGTTAGCAAATTCAGAGTGCACAAGCACGTTTGTACTCTATATAACCAGCTGCATTGTCAGGACTGCAAGATAGGTATCTCTTGTGGTCACTTTTATTTGGGATTAGAGCCTGTGTAATGCAAGGGGTGTAGCTGGTCACTCTGGAGATGGGTTCGAGAGGCTGGTGATTTCACCCCGGAGCTGTTTGCCCTCACAGACTGTGACCTGGGTTGTGGGCTGATAAAGTAGACACATCTCATGTCCCATGTATACATGAATCTCACAAAGCACATTTACCCAATTTACTTAAAATTTCAACAGACTGATGAAAAACAAAGCAATGCTCTCTATTTTAGATGACTGATGCTTTGTTTTCAGTTAAGTCAATAAATTAGCAGATACAAATTATCCAGTCACCAAGTTACCACAACAGATAACCAGGTCACATGATGAAAAAAGTATTTTTTTTAAGCTTATTTTGGAATATAATGAAGTTCTAGTTTTCTTTTAACCAAAAAAACCACAACTACTATTTAGCTAATATTTTTTTTACACAGTTAGCATGTCACTGGAAGACCCTGTCATTACTGGGCATAGGTGTCTGTGGAATATTAAGTGTATATTTTGGTCTTTGGGCAGTGAAATTATCCAAGCAGAAAAGAACTGTACCTGAGTTCAACAAGTGCAGTTATACAAATGCTTGTGACACATCTTTGAATCTCCCTGCTTTTACATGTTAGCAGTTTTAAATTGTTTTTGCCATCTCTATACAGTTAGAGTATTTTGAAGATTTAAAATGTAGACAGATGATGGTTGAATCATCTCCAACAGCAGTTTTCACATAGCACTGGCTTTTTTACTGAGAAGAACATACCAGTGGCAGTGTTTTCCTTTTTTAGCAACTGTAAGAGACAGTTCACCCTCCTCCTCTCTGGCCATGGCTTAATGACACAATAAATCCAACTTTAGGGCCCTTGGCATGGGACCAGCTATACCATAACCTGCTACCAAGGTGCAGATCCAGCTTTCACTCATGCTGTTGGTTAAAATTTCTTTAAAATTTTGCTGATTTCTTACTGACACACTTAATGTGACTACAACTACTGCTCTCCCTGTGCCATTGTCACTTTATGTCAGATTAGATATCAGCTACCAGCTGTTACAAAACTCATATGAACTCCATACCAGACTTACTTAATTCAATGGCAATGTGGTCGCATGCCCACAGTGAACTAGAACCAAACCCATATGCTTGGAGATCCATCACTGCACACATCCAGTAATAAAAATGATGGAAAAGGCCTCACACATGCACTGCACACACTAAAATTAAGACATACTTTCACTGATAAAAAGTTAAAAAACGTGAATTAAAAGCTGTTTAATTTCTTAGGATGTCCCTCTTTAAAGTCACTTTGGGATTTTACCAAATTAGGTGTTCCTACATAAGGGTGCAAGGCAGAGTGTGTAAGGGTCACGGTTGCAAAAACAGTCCTGGCTCCTGACTCAAACTGCAAATCCAGGACCTCCATCAGTATCAGGGGGTTTTTAACAAATAATTAAAATTTCTTCAGCACAGTACGTCCTTACATTCCTTCTTTTCTTGTCAATCACTGTCATGCTCTCAGCATTTTTAAAGCACTCCAGACTCTTACTTTGGAGGAACAGAGGAAGTAATAAGCACTCACAGTTCAACTTGCTAGCTTCCAGCCTAAAAAACACAAGGCCATTTGGCATTTTGTAAGAGGACATTCCACTCATAGCTAAACAGTTTTCTTGTACCAGTTGTTAAGGGGATTTTAAAAAGCTTCCCATGTTCTTCTCTATGTGTGCGTGAATACTGAGGCTTGAGAAGCCATGGTGTGCTGTTGGTTTTGGTTGTAGTGTTTCGGGGAAGGGTGAAGAGAGAGAAGAGGCATCATTGCTGTTTTAAGTTAGTTCTTGAACTCCTGCCTGCTTGTGCTTAGTTAGATTTCTCAAGATAGAACTGCTCTGGGTACTGCCTCACATTTTCCACTGCTTGAAGTTTAATCTTTCAGTATTAAAAAATGGCAATTTTTAACCACTCAAGTTTTGCGCTGTTGATTTTTCTCAGGAGATTGACATGTCTGTCCCATGTCACCCACGACCAGACAGCAGGGTGATATTTTCCTGTGTTGTTTTACCAATATGTATTTCTTTCCTTTGCCATAGAAGGTGCAGCATGTGTTGACTGAGTAGAAAAACAGACCCTGTAATAACTGTGAAGACTTCTAATCCTTACAAGTCTCAGTTTGTTTTAATGCTTGCCTTAGCTTAACTCAATAGAATGACTGGCACTGTGACAGCATGTGTAAGGTTGTTGTTTAGTCAATCTCTTTCCCACAGCTTTTCACAAGATGAAGTATCTCCGTAGCATTGCTGCAAGGCAGGGACAAGACACATGCACGAAAGAACAAAGCTTGTTTTGATAGGAAACTGCTTTTTGAAAGAGAAGTAGGCCCTCCTCTGAGCATGCATTCTCTTTAAACATGTCACAACTTCCCTGTTTCTGAAGTCCGTCCTGTCAATTCCTTCCCCATTGATTTCACAGAAAGTTCAGACAAATCAATTAACTGGTGACAAATCTCTGCTCTAAGAAAGTAAGGTCCCACTGGAAAAGCCAGGTATAGCCATTAAAATGTTCCACAAGAAAATGCATCATGTTGCATCTGTATTTAACAAGCACAAACTTTGCAAAATTTTGTGCCTTGATGAAGCAACTGTCAGTTGTCAATATCTAAAGGCATTGCATTGCAAATCTGGAAAACTGTTGGCTCTTTTACCCCACTGATGTAATTTTGCTTGTTCCACCTTCTTTTCTCCTTCTTTGTAGGATAATAGCTAAAATGAGCTGCTTCCAGGAAGGCACAATGGCTGTAAACTGGCATATACATTATGCATGAATTCACACCAGGTCCAGCCATGGGCAAAACCAGTAAGTGACTTATAACACTGTCCCAGAGATGAACGGGAACGTCTCTCTGGCAGAAAGGAATTAACAACAACATAGCCCTGCAATCTTGCAGCTATTTGGCAGCACACCCAGCAGCATGCACAGTCACTAGAAATGCAGCTCTTCAGCCAAGACATTATGTCAAAGTTAAACTAAACTTAGCCACTGTAAGTTAGGGCCATCCAACCTGCTGTACCTAAGCCTTTGCTGTATTCTGTAGAGAAAGGATAAAATACCCAACGAAATACCTCACAATAGATTTTGTGTAATGTTTTCAGGCACCTACTCTATTTCATCCCTTGAAGGGTCAGATGTCATATTGCTGAGATTTCACTGGCATTAGGGCCTCTCTCCAAAAGGCAGTGAAATATGATCTGGTGGAACATTGCAGTATGTACTTCCCATCTCAATCCAGAACTTTGTGAACCCCTGGACTCACTACTCTATGGGAGGACAGTTAGGTACATAAAGTAAATTAAAGTAATTATCCCCCAAATCAAGAATTCATTAATTCAAACCTTACTATATACAGATGATTTTACAGTAAGTTATTATAATTCAAATCAGCACTGATGTGGATCAAACCTTATCCCTAGGAAAGAAAGAGCCGTAATTCATCCAGAACTGGTAAAACTGGGACCAGTTCAAGTGAAAGCAGTTGTCCAGTATCCTCAGTCCAAATCCCAGGGGACAGGTCGCAAACAACAAAGAGCTTGTACAGGAAGGCTTGAGGGTTAGAGATGACTCAATATTTCACTGCATCATTGCAAACAGGAAGAGGCTATTTCATAAGTCATGGGTCATTTCCATAACTTGAAAGCCCATCTGTATACAAACAGGTCATTACAGCAAGGAATCACACACAGGATTTTCCATGTTATTAACCTCAAGCAGAACACAAGTGCTGGGCACACTTAAATCCTGCAGAAAGCTTTGCATAGTCTGGTGTAGACTGGAAACTTCCAGAAGAACCACAGTGTATGCTGGTGTCATTAATATACCCTTGTGTCTGCAATACTGTTCTCTTATTCTCCCGACTCTTTTCCTCTAATCCCTTAATCATTGTTGTGGCATTTCTCTGTGTTTAAATACATCAAATACACTTCTTGCACCATGGACACAGTTTTGGAAATAGGTTCAAAAGGCTTGATACCTGCAGATGAGGAGGAAGTGAATCCTATTCATGTTTGGTATTGCCTCTTTGTGGAAGAGAAAATCAGGGGTCATCTGCTGTTTGCAGCCTTTGTGAAGATGCCTCTTCAATTTTTTGCTTGAGGTGGTCCCTAGGTTGCTCTATTTCTGTAAACAGAGAGGAGTTTTACCTACTGTAGTAAATACTAAAGCTACATCTGTGCTGTACTTCTGCAAGTTTAAAATTGCTGGTACTCAGTGTTTGGGTTTTTTAATTAAACAACTTTAGGTAGGAATTCCATTTTGAAAATAATTTCTGAGTGGTAAATAAACTGAAATCAAGAACAGAAATGTTTGAACTTTTGTTCAAACCTTTCAAAACTACTTAAAGATATGTAGGAAAATTCTGAACACAACATCTAATTCAGAATATAAATCACTATATATTAGAACATGAAACATATTCCATCACCATTTACTACTACCTTTTATTTTGTAAAGCTTCTCAACAGGTCTCCAGTCAACAAGAGCCTGCACTACTTATTCACTCACACATGGTCCCATGTGGAATTCCACTGATTTCAGAAAAGTTAATGACTGTCTACTAACTACATGACTTTAACTGTCACACTTTATTCCCTTAGATGTGGAATCAGATCCATAAAATCTACTAAGTGTTGCAGACCTTCTAAGATGAGACAGAGTATTACCCAGTGTTAGCAGCAGCAGCCTGCAGGCACAGCGGCTGAGCTGTATCTCAGCAAGATGTGGAGGTCAGATATCTAACTTTGAGCTAGTCTAACCTCTGCTTCCTCTGTAGTCAACAGAAAGGAACAGATGTCTCAAGAGGCAAATTAGTCTCCCTGCAACACAGGCACAAGAACTGAGCCCATTCCTACATAAGCTACTCACATAATTAACTATCCAGTCATTAACTGTCACACATAGTGGGACTCCACGTGAGAATAATTATACACGCACAAATGCTCTTTGGGCTCAGGCTCCTGCTAGCTTGTGTTCTCTAAACTGAGATTCTTGAATTACGGTAAGAGGTGCTGAAACCAACCTTGGAGTGCATGCAGTCCTCTCCACAGAGTGCAAGGAAAGCCCAAGCGCACACTAGGTATCTGTTAGGTGTCTGAAGTTCAGGGAAATTACTTCCATTCGCTACTATATATATAAATCTTATATTTCAATCCCTAATAAATGCTACAGCATTGACAACTTATGCAGTTATTTATTTCAAATACTTTGTTCCTAAGCTGAAGTAGTTCCCAATCAACACCAACATTATTTCAAACCTGTCTTCCTAAATTTGACTATATTTGGTTAGTCTCACCTGGAAGAATAATGCCAGAGGAAAAAAGCTCCAAAAACAAAACAGTGAGGAAAAGCTGAAACAAAATTTTTTGCTAGACACTTCTTTCTTGTAATTACTAACTAAAGATGAAGTATTAGGAAATAAAGGAAGCGCTAAGGCTGTTGCACTCAGTGTTCACGCTGTAGTGTGTTTAAACATTAAAGCAATACATAAACGGTCTTAGGGCCACCCTCTGCTGGTGGACACCCACTGGTACAGTGGGCCAGCAGGAACAGCAGCCTCTCCAGTCTCAGAGCCAGCAGAGATCAACGACCCTGACGAGCATTTTGCAGCACCACGTAGCGCCCGGCTGCCCTGAAGGCCTGAGCAGCGTGACCCGAAGGGAGCTGGGAGGTGGAGGGAACGAGGGAGGCCCTCTCTGTGCCCATTGGCGTTACAGGGTGCCTCGGGTTCTGCAGCGGGGAGCTCTGCCATTCCCTGCCTCCCCTTACAGCTACATCCAGACCGGGTTTCACCTTACAGCCGTGTCCCTAGGAGTCTGCCATGGGAGAAGACATGAACAGGATTTACGATTGCTAACACAAACTGTGCTCTCAGCTACTCTGCAGGCAAAGCAGGTGGGCTAGGAAACCACAAACCCTGCCCGAACAAACCCTGTACTGACTTGCACAACCACGTGCATGCATTCATTTTATTTAAAATAAAATACAAATCTAATGTTTCTGTTTTGAAAATTAGGGCTTCTTTTATGACTTTTACTGTTTTCTGAAGAAATAACACAAAGCCACATTGTATATTGGACTCAGAAATGGGAACATATCTGCTGACATCAAAACCAGGCCATATGAAAATGGTTGAATAGTTATGACTGTATCAAGAAGTTACATTTATCTATGGGTGGCTTCCAACATAATCCTTATTAAAGAGGGAGCAGTAGTTGACTATGATTATGATTGCGTTAAAATTAGGGGAACCCTACAGAGGTACTGCTTAGTCTTTGATTCTCCTTGTTAAAATGTGTCAGCAAGTTTTCCAAAGGATAATAGCTTTCAGACAGAACACCATAGACATAACGGGTACAAAGGGCTGGGTTTGCTCAGTCCGCTTAGGGGTTTTTTCACGATTGTATTTCAGCTGTGACAGGTTGGTTCCCAGCAATACCGTGGGTCTGCATCTTCCCTGGGCATCTGCAAAACACCATTTCTGTATTGGAGGCATTTGAGGCAATTAGCTACAGACATGTGTTTTTCTTCAGGTGTAATCAATTTAGGAAATAGAAGGTACTACTTTAAAATTTTAAAATGAAAAGGTTAAAAATATGAAACTCAGCACATGAAGAGCACTTTTTAAAGTCTAATAACACTTTTTAAGTGTTACTAGATCTCTTTCCCCGTCCAGATTCAAGGAGGGCTCTTCCCTCCAAGCATACCTTTTATCTCTGTAATGATGGGATGCTATAGGTGGAATTCCATAGTCACCAGAATCCCCATCTCCCCACAGCTAACAAATTATTACTATAGGGAATTATCCTACGGGTTCTCACACACTAAACACTGAGTGCAATGTACTAAGTATGGGTGACAAGGAAATAGTAGAAAATGAAAAAAAAAAGTTTGAAAAACCTGTGTGTTGGCACACACCTACATATTAGCTGGAAACAAAATAGTGATGAAAACCAAATGCCATTTGTGGATGGTGGATGTGAGAAAAATAATGCCTTGCTTTTCTTGCTGTGTCACTGACTGCTGAGCAGTAAATTCAGGAAAGATTGGGATAGCTATCCCCATACATCCATGGAGGTGAATGTTACCTGGAGGCTGCACGCATAAAGCACTGCCAGAGCATAGGGAACGTTCAGGGCGCATGTTTCCTTTGGGAGAAATAAGATGGTAAATTGACAGTACCCAAGAGGCAGAGCCACTCATACCAGAGAGAATGACCGAGGTAGGGATATTCCAAACCTAGGATCTTGGCTGATGTGATTTGTACCTAACTTTACCTTCAGGTAACAGAGAACTGACTATAGCAAAAGGCTGGGGTATCTGAGGTACCATCAAACCTATGCAAATGACGCTGCAATGTCACTCAGAATGAAGGGCAGCAATGCCACTCAGCTCAGAGAACCACATCAAGTATTGACAGAAACTTGTGAGAGACACCTCACATCCTTGCTTTCATGGCCAAGCGTGTCACATGCCTCAGTGTTCATAACAAGGTTAATCCACCCTCTCAAGGATGAGAGCTTAAGAGGCATCTGTGAGCAGACATTTTAACAAAACAGTTCTCGCCAACTGTATTTGTTGGGGACCAGACATTTGCATTCGATTTGTTCTCAGGAGGGAACAGCTTCTCCATCCCATGAGTCTGTCAACAACACAAAGGTCCTCTCCTTTTCCATGATTATCCCAACTTACTAATTTATATTTTTAAAAGTGCTAAAATACAAATAATACATAAAACAATGTATATAAATGTATTTAAAATATACATTTTATATACATATATGCCTAGATTTCCAGATATGTATTTATAAACAATTTACACTATAAAAATACATATGAATTCCTATTGTATAAATATTTATAATGAAGAATATTCATTTATTCTCCCTGGACCTACTAAAATAAACTCCATTTCATCAACCCCGTGTTTCTAGGAGGTAGCACTGGGACAGTAGATGCTCCAGTCACAATCTACCCTGGAGATGAGAGGAGCTTTCAGTGGGCAGCAATCTTCAGGAGGCTAAATGGACTTCACTGTTATGAGTTAATAAAGCCTGACTGCCCTTCATCCCTGGTGACACACAGCACCCACCTGGCTACCAACTCAAGTGAGGATTGCACCTGCCTCTACTTCATGTTTGTTTCTCCAGAAAGGTTAACAGCAGCAACAATCTAACTCTTGGGGGATGCAATTACTCTCTTAGCTGGCATCCACTGAGGCAGTGCATGCGCGGTGAAGCCACCTCATTATCCTCATCAGAGGGTAACATTGACCATCATCTGAACAGAGGAGTTTACAGTAGAGCAGCCTTCACTGGTAGCAGGAGCACTGCAAAAATGTTGATGGGGAAAACCGGAATTAGCTTTTCACCTATCATATGTGAAACATTTTAGTACCTAATTGTCTTTTTTGCCAATCTACTCTGCCATTAAATATAAAATTATATTTAGCTATGTGTGTACGGGTAACACACAACTCCCAATATGAAAGAATTCATTCCATCAAAGGAAAATATTTGGGTAGTCTCAATAACAAAACAAACAAAAACCCAAAAAAAACCCAAAAAACCCACAACAAAAAAACCAAAACAAATCAACCCTAAACTTATAAGAAAACTGTTCCACATCTTACTCCAGATCTGTTTGCACAAAGATTTATCTGAACTACACTGAACAATCTCTAGTGCTGCTTACAGACAGCAGTGTCTCTTGAGCTGCTGCTGTCTGGTCAGAAGGCTACACACAGCAAAAGCACAAAAAGGCTCTGTCATGAGACCTAACACAGAAAAACACAGTTAACAAAAGCACCCATGTACACAAGGGACACTGCTGGTCCCCCCCC
>VXAC01001104.1:265270-390316 GCA_013399225.1 Rhipidura dahli | reverse complement strand
CCCACAAAATTAACTGCATTCTTAGATGCATGATTTAATGAGCCAGAGACTTCAGCAACAAGCCCAAGGACTTCTGGCACGCACCCAACTACCTGGTTTTTTTTGTGCCATGGTGCAAATGCAAAACAGGTTACAAACCAAACTCAGGTTTTACAAAGCCACAGAACTACAAATTTCCTCCCCGTGTACCATGACCCACAGAAAAGCATACCCAGAGCAGGGAGAGTGTGTTAACACCCTGATTAAGACACCGATAGCTCCATATGCCACTCCACGTAGTTGCACTGGCATGAAAAGGAATGGTGTACTGCAGTGTGGGAAGGCAAGGGCAGAGGGTAACACCAAACTCCTTAAACCGACAATGCCACCACTGCCTCTGCTTCATGCAACTGCGTTTTTCAAGAGCTCAATACACCACTTAGGAATGCGTGCCCAAAGAGACCCTACTAGAAGCAAAATAACTGATATGCACGTAACCAGAACAAGAGGGCAAGACTACTTTGAGCAAGGTTACTTAAGTCATCAACTACACATCTCTGTGCTGTTTTTAAAAAACCTTTCCTGTATTGTGGCACGTCAGCCCTATTAAGACATGAAGAACATAGCCTTCTCACCTTGTGATCCCTAGGTGCTGTGCATGCAGAACAAGGGTCAGAAATGACTCTTGCAACTCAGCAGGTAAAGTGACCAATGCTAGTGTGACTATGTTTCAATCTCTGCAAAAACAGTGTAACATCTTTTTCATGAAGTTGTGTATCAGGAAACCAAGTGCTGAAAGAGCAGCCACTGAATTCATGAGGAAGCAGGTTTGTGTAAACCTATGTGGACTGCAGCCAAGACAGTCCACTAAATTACATCCTTAGGACACCACATGTAAATAACTTGACAGAATGGAGCAAGTGAAACCATGTGACTGGAAAGTTGGCCAGGAACCTGAGATGCTACTGTTGATGCCAGTTTTCCAGGAAGAGGCATTTGCAAAAAAAAAAAACCAGAAAAAAAAAAAAACCACTCCAAAATAAAAGAGTGAACCAGTGGTAATGTACAGAAAAAACTAAAAGTTTGGGTGAAGAGTCCAAGCAAGTAAGAGAGCAAACCCAGGGAACTGTGGCACAGGCAACACGATCAAATGATGCAGTCCTAGGAGCTGCATGCTTTTTCAGAGTGCAGAAGTACTTACCCAAAAGGAAATAGTTTGTGTGCACTGAGGAATGCTCTGACTGCACTACTGTTTAGGTACTCACACTGCCCAAGCTTGTATTTTAAGCTGAATCATACAGGAAGCAATGTGCAATTTTGCACCACTGCACTCAAACAGCTGAAGAACTCCAAGATACATGCACACATGACCAGGGATTCCTGTATCAGTTTAAGTGCAGGACTGCCTTTGAAAATTAATAATGGTGCATCACTTCACGTAAAAATAGAGTTTCTGGAGTTAAATTTTAACCTCTGGTTACGGCTTGGCTTTCACTCTTGCCACATCCAACACTTTTCCCCTACAAAAAAAAAAGGGTCAAGGAATGGTGTTGGAAGCTTGCTGTAACCACAGGCTTGTAATGCCTTTGTCAAAGGAGGTATTTCCCAAAATGTATTCTTTCAACGAATATATTCTTAGTGAGCTTTTAATTTCAGTAAAATTTATGTGACTCTTAAAAATCATCTGCTCTTCCCCTTCTCACCTTTTAAATTTTTTCTATGTTGAAAGAAGTAAAAGCTAGTACCACACTTGTGTATTTGTTAGCTCATGAGCTTCTCTCCTGGCACAGACAAGCACATCAGCTGAGCAGTATCCGTTACCAACTCAGGTTTACCACAGAACAAAAATAGCCCTTCCCAGGATCAGTGGCAACTGAGTCAGGTCCACACCAATCAGTGTGATACCTCCACCTGCTTTATGCAATACAGGGTTTTATCGAGCTTTGTGCTGAAGAGGGCACTGCACACACAAAGTATGTCAAAACATGCACTCCAAGTGTTTCTTGTTCCACATGGAAGTGCTCAGGACACCCACTGTGTATATCAAAGCCAGAACAGTGGCACCCAAAGCATTTATGCTCAGCCCTGGAGCCCATCTGAGTCATGTTTGTGTGCCAGTATCCAGCAATCCAGGGGTGGGGAATGCTTATCTTCAGTGCAGAGCTGCAATCAGCTAGCTGGCTCTGCAGCAGTTAGACGGACTGAGAAAAGCAACTGTTCCAGGAACTAACAGTGTTTGACAAAAACTGAAGGTGTTTGGGTGGTTCTGAACTGGGTAGTGGCACACATCCATTTAAGAGAAATGTAGTCTGCCTACAGCCTTATGGTCTTAACTGGTCATGTGAGGCCATCCTACCTTAAGATACATCCATGTGTAGCTAACAGCTGCAGAGCTCTTGATTCTTCTTGTGTTTAGAAAGTTCTCCTCACTGCTAGTGTGCCTTCCCAAAGGGGAGCTTCCCACACCTGGAGTCTCCTGTACTTGAGCTACTGGCAGTTTTTCAGTGTCCTGACTAGCACTTTTAAGTTCTGCACAGTGATTATCTTCTCCAGTATCTAAAATAAAATCAATTTCCTGTTTCAGTATTAGATGAGCTCTCTTTTCAACACAAGAGAGTTTGAAGCTTTGGAAGGAACAACCACTTTCTCTCTACTGAGTTCTTTCAGATCTCAGGAACACAGGGACTTGCAGCAGCCTGCACACCCTTTCCTGTTGTGTAACTGCTATTGAACTGCTGCCATGTTTCAGCTGAAGAACATGTCCATGCTAACTTGACTCTTGACTGCTCTTAGAGCACTCTTCTTTTTGCTGAAAGACAAAAAAAGTAACACTTTATAGTTAGTCATTAGAATTATTTCCAAAGTCGCTTTACACTCTGGCTATACACAAATACTAGGCTCTTCCAGATATGGGTTTAACAGCTGCCTCCTCACAATTACATTGTGAACACTTAAAAAAATGCACAAAAGCCTTCCACTCCTTCCTGTTTTTCCAAGGTCTACCATCAAAGAACAAAGTAGACTACACAACCTATTCTTAGTGTTACCATTACGATAATTGGAAACAGTAACACGATCTACAAGTACTTACCTGTTCCACCCAGCTGAACTCATCCTCTCACCTTTCCCCTTGCAGCTCCAGAAACTTTTTGGCAAACAGCTCCATGAGAAACTATTAAAATCAACCAACCTGCCCATCATTTCCAAGAACTGACATGACCCCAACAGTTCTCTGTGCTGCACTGACATGGATGTTGACACAGTAGACTTAGACCACCACACATCTTAAAAATTATGACACGATGTATTTGTACACTTCATCTCAAAATCTGTTTCTTATGCAGCCTGGCTTCCAATACTACCCAGTGAATACTCCATTTAAAGCATCCAAATACCTGAAGTTTCTTTAAGAGCAAACTTGTCAGGACGAATACTGAGACAGGAAGACAGGTTTCTATGTATGAATTTAAGATTACTTAGACTGAGCATTTTCTTCTTTGAGCAAAGTCATCACACATTCCTACTTATCTTCCTCATCCCTCCTTCGGGGTCTTTCAACTGCTTCTCCATGTCAGGAAATAGGGTGGTTGCTTACCAGAGTCCACGGCGACCAAAACCAATTCAGTAACAAAGCCAAGCCATACGTTTTGCAGTGTAGGATGTCAGCACAGTAAAGTACACACAAATCTATCAGCTCCATGGGCTGAGGATCTGACAGACACTGGAGTAAGTTTTCATTAACAGCATTAAAGCAGAGCATACCAGTCTTTAACAAATGCCAAAGGCATATTTTTGGTTCTACTGTCACCTTGTATCTTTTCATATGAACTGCAGACGGCACCACTTATTTCTGCAATAGGACTGTAAGCTTCTTACAGATATTGCAACTAAGGCCTGTTGGGTCAGGATAAATTTGGACATTAGCACTTTCAGGTGAACAGATTATCCAAGTCTGAGACATGTAACACAGGTTTCATCATTAACATCTCTGACAGGTTGTGATCAACAAGATCGATCCATACACTGGCAAGTAGCAAATCACCCAAAACCAACCAAAGTGAACATTGCACACACAGAAAATTGTTTTACTTCTCTCTTGCATCAGGTGTTCACGTGAGTAGTTTCTGAAGTTGTTTCCTTTCTCCTACCTCAGCTGAGACATCAGTGACATCTACAGATAAAGAAGCAAGATATAAATAACGAAATACAATTATCTGTAAAGTGGGGTACACAGCATCCTCCTCAGAGCAGCAGCACTGACTACAGGGGGATGGGAAAGGACTACACCTAAAACCAATTGCTTCCAAACCAGTTTAAGAAAACATACTGCCACTAGGCCAGCAGACCATCTTGGATAAAGATTTCACATACACTTCTGACAGTTAAAGAAAAGACAACCAAGCTTGACCCAACTATTCCACTGCAACACTTACCACCCTTACCAACCATCAGCTGCAGAGATAAAAGCATAGGCCTAAAGTCTACAGTGAACAACTGTTGTGACAGAAGTCATTGTGCCAGTGCCCTTTATCTCACCCACAGTTCACTTAATCTAAAGGTATCTGTGTAGAGAAGAAACAGAATTAGAGAATAAATAAAAGGGGCTGTACTTTTAATTCAGAATTCTCCAGATATATGGAACTATTGATGCTATGAATTTTATTAACAGACCCTTACACCCCCACCACTCTTTTTCTTTAGTGAGGAATATGATAAAACAGGAGAACCTGGCTGTGAGGAGAACGCCCCTCAGGACTTTCTGCAGGACAGCATGCAACCGGTTCAGCTCCTTTAACTAAAGGGAGATGCACCTAAAGTGGTAAAGGAATAGCACTCATTGCTGTAGCACCAGCAAATCTTGAAAAGCTGCAATGTTCAGGTGAAGTAACTGCACCACAGAACATCTCAAAGCGTCTTTTCTCCAACACTTTTGTATCCTGGGGCAAACACACCATCTGTGTAGTTATTGTGCAGCAATACCCTGAGCAAATGCATTGTACTTACCTCCAGGAGGAGCCAAAGTATCAAATAAACCCTTATAACTCCATTTTACCTGAGCAGTTACACCAGTGGATTTTAGCCAAGACTTCAAGCAAGCTTGCAAAACTCTTCACAACTCTTTTCATTTAAGTATCTTCTTGGCATAATAAAGTGCTTTATTTCACAGGAACCAGCTGTAACTAGAAATGGTATTATTTCACAAGCCATGCAATATTTTGACCATCTTCCCTTGCAGTTTTGAGCACAGGACTTCCAAGCATGGTTTTAGGGAACTCCAACTGCCTTAAGCCTCACCGAGCTTTGATTACTCTCTCATTTGGTGAATATGTATTTCCCATTCCCCAACACAGAAGACCAGTACAAGCACAGATAACATCAGTACAAAAAAGCCTAAAACCACTGCTCAAAATTCCATCCTACTTCCTGCATTCTAGCCAGAGGGCTGAAAATAAGACAGCACCTAGTCAGGTGGCTCAGCCATGCCAAACCGAGACAGCAAGCACAGGTAAAATAGTGGGGCAGCAAGTCGGCTTGGCTGCTCCCATACCATGCTGAGATGTTTTATACCATCTCATCTGCTTTCTCAAACTTGTTTTATGTGTTTATGAACATAGAATTATACATTTGGGCTAAAACCTCAAAGACCATCTGGTTCTAACCCTTCCCTGCCATGGGCAGGGACGGCTTCCAGTGGACCAAGTTGCCCAGCGCCCCATTCAGCCTGGCCTTGAACACTTCCAGGGATAGGGTGTCCACAGCTTCGCTGGGCAACCTGTAATGGTGCCTCACCACCCTCACAGTAAAGAATGTCTGCCTTGTATCAAATCTAAACCTACCCTCTTCCAGACATACTAAGGACTTTAGAAGGAAGCAAAGCTCCTCCTGCTGGTCACATCAAGCCTTAGGTCTCTTACAGCAAGACACCATTAGTACTATTATCAGACATCAAACAGAGCCACCCACAACCCTTAAAAAAACACCCCAGCGAAGTGCAGGCTGTCACCTGGCGGACGATAAGGGCACGTCCCAATGTGCTCCCTGCTTACGGCCGCCCCACCAAGGCCAGCCTTGCTCTTTAACCCACAGTCCGTACTTCGTTCAAGGCCCGAACAGCGTGGCTGCTACAGCCCCGCACGGGCCCCTCTCCCCGGAGAAGGAGAGCGGGGGGCACAGCCTCGAGAGCCACCGGACGCGCCCCGGCTCCTGCGCCACACAGAGCGGCCTCCCCGCTCGCAGCCAGCACCGCCCCAGCGCCCACACACCCCGGCAGCCGTGACCGGCCGCCGCTTCACCGCCCCGCTCCTACCACACACCCACCGCACACCCATCGCAGCCCGGACGGGCCTCCGCAAGCCCCGGGACGGACTCGCACCCCACGGCCCCGCTCCCACCACAGAGAGGCGCTGCCCCATCCAGAGCCGGCAGTCACCGAGTGACAATCAGCCGTGTCCTTCAGGGCCCCCATCCCTAGCCGCCGCGCCCCTCCAGCTATTCCTCAACCTCGCCCTTCTTTCTCAACCGCTCGCACAAGCTCTTTCTTGCCCCTTAAACCAAGCCAGGACTCCCACCCTTCCCCCTTTTCCGACATCTTAACCCGGCTCCCCGACCGCTCCTCCCGATCTAAGTGTCCTACGCCATCAACATGGCGGCCGCCACCGCCTCCTTCCCCACCCCGCTACCCAAAGCAGCCGCACGGCGCGGGATGTGCCGGGAAATCGAGTCCACGTCTTGCACGCTGCCGCTCTATTGCAGCCCTAGTAAAACTACAAGCCCCAGGAACCCCCGCTGCCAAAGGGCGCCAGCCAATGGCGAGGCGGCGGCGCGGGCAGTGGCTCCGCCCCGGCGGGCGAGAGGGGTGATGTCATTGCCCAGCGGGGGCCACGGGGGCGCGCCGCGCGTCGCCGCTCATTGTGCTCGGCCGGTGCCGCCTCCGCTGCCGGACACGGCGGGGGGGGCCGCGCTCCCGTTCCTGCGCTGCCTGGGGCGGGTGGCCCTGCGCGCATCTCCGCAGGCTGCTGTCTTGCGCCGAGCCCTGCTGCTCCTGTCCTGGCTGTCCTGGCTCCAGGGTAGCTCGACACCGTTCCGGAGGGCTGCGCTGCGCTGCATGGGCAGTGGGGACTGAGCACCCATTCCCGGGCGGGACTGCCTTGCGTCCAACCCCGCTGCACCCATCCCGGAGAGCTGCCCTGCGCCGGGAGGGCGGCCAGCACCCATCCCAGTGGAAGTGGGCTGCCGTGCGCTCATCTCCGGGGTCAGCACCTAGCCAGGGCGTGCGGGTGCTGCAGCTCCCAGCCCCGCTATCCCCAGCGTGCGGCGGCCCAAGGCTGCCGCTTCTTCCCATCGCCGCTGACCGGCTCCTGGCTCCCGCCTCGTTTTATGGTCGTGGAGAGGGAGGAAAAATCCCAAACCAGGTGAGTTCTGCGCTCATCTCTTTTTGTGTGCTTTTCCTTGTCCTGTTACCCCGCTCCCTCCCAGGCCCCCTCTCCCGATACCCTTTTCTGCACCGTATGTTCCTCAGCGGGGAGCAGCGCTGCCGAGCGGGACTGCGCTGTCGTTCCCTGGTCCTGCTGAAAAAGGAGGGGCGGAGGGACGGAGGAAGGGGGGGAAAAAACCCTAACCCGCTAAATGGTCTCGCCCCGCGGAGATGAGTCCCTCTCGCCGCCCTTGGGGCCCGGCGGCAGCTCCGCGGCCGCGCTGCTCGTCCCGCAACCCCCGGGAAACTCCCGCCACTCCGGGATGCTCCGGGGAGCCCCGAAGCTTCGCGGTCCCGAGCCGGCGGGGAGCCCTGTCTCCTTTGGCTCCCTCGCTGGAGAAAATAAGATGGGTTTTGAATTGTCTGTCGTTAAGCGCTACAGATCCTGCGAGACCCGGGCTCCTAAGGACAAAATGAATACGAGGTGTGTTTTAGGATGGTTTCTGGGGCGTTGGTGTGTTGTCGTGCGGCTTCGTTGTTTTGACACCGCTATTCCTCCCCCGCTTTCAGGGAAACGGGGGAGATTTGAATCCAACTGACTCTCAGTCCTTGGCTGTGTGCAGTTGGTCCAGGTTTCTTTTCCAAGTCACATCTTGAGTTAGTATCTTAAGAATTCTTGGTTGACAGCCTGATGTTTTATTTCAACTTCCAAACTACTGCTCTGATCTTTTTCCCTTTTATCGTAAATACAGGAAATGCCTATATTTAAAACTTTGCAGAAACTTTATGGTCTAGCAGATCTTTATTTTAGTGTGACTTTTTATTAATTTCCCCGTTCCTTGCTGCTTGTGAGGTGCATTTCAGATCTTTACTTGAACAGTGCTAAGATATTAGTGCAACATTCAGATAACTTTTCCTTAGTATATAACATCAGAAGGTTTTATTCCCTTTTATAACCAAATGACTTCTTCACTTCCTAGTGGACCCTAGACATCTCGTTTTGTGCTGGTGGCAGTGAAATGTGCGCACACGGAGGGGTCCTGCTTGCTTCCAGTCTGTCAGTATCTTTCAGTGCCCTTTAAAGTTAATCCTCACCAAAGCCCGACTTGGAGGCTGTTCTGAGAGCAGCAAGAGAGTGAGCAGCTGAGCTGATATTTTTAATTTTTTTCCTCCCCTCTGCTGCATATTTGCTTCCGCGCTTCTCTTGTGTAACTGACACTGTGTGCCCTCTGGCAGGGCTCTCCCTGGAATTGCAGGGCTGGGGAGCGGGTGACATGAGTGCAGTGGGGACAATGAAACTCCCTGTTCGGTTTGCTCAAAGTGTTTGTAAACACCCAGGCGGTGTTGGGGTGACCGTATGGAAGGGATGGTGTTTTACAGCTTCCCCTCTTCGACTTGGATAAACACACTGCATCCACACCTCCTTGTATTTATTTTATCTGTGTTTTTTCCTTCCTTCCTCTTTACTTCTGACTCAAAGGGGAAGAACAACAGTGCATGCAGGCGTTGCCTTTGGTTGGTCTTTTTTTAACATTTTTTGTTTCCTGGAATGGCGTTTTCCTCTTTATTTTACAAGGGAGGGAACAGATAATCTAATAGAGGGTTTCCCATCTTGGCTGTAAAAGGAGAAGTTTTATAGCAGTGATTTTGTTAGCCTGGGATAGAAGGCACTGGATATGAAGTGATAATTTGAAAGTGTAGCCTGGGAATTGTTCTGGGAAATACTGATTTAGAAGTTGGTGAGAACAAGAAATGAATCCATGGCCAGTGATTTTGCATTTAAGTAAGACAGTTTTTGTGATGCCTCTCTTTCTTTTTTCTGTTTTCATCTTTCTGTATGTATGTATCTTGAACAAAACAAGTGTAAATAGCAGTACATATTTGTATATATTTCAATATTTATTACGCTGGTTGGATTTAGAAAGACTTGTGACAATGCATGCTAGCATTTTCAAGCTGTATTACGCTGTATCAGGAGATAGCTTAAAAATGTACCTTAGAAATGTACACTATTATATTAAGCAGATTAAATTTTGCCTTTCAGCAACTGAAATACAGACACATAAAAAGGGATCAAAAGCTGAAAATCACTCAGTGATTGCTGTGAAAAAAACTCATATGAGCTAGGGGACCCTTCCTCTTGTCCTGCAAAGACCTAAATGCAGTGTATGTGTTTACTCTCATTCAAGAATTCTCTGAAATGCCAGTTGCTGGAAGCAAAGAGAATATCTCAGGAAGGCAGCACTAAATATTTCCTCAGGTCTTTTGCTTTCCCCCGCATTTTTTACTAGTGTCCAATTTCTGAACGGAAATTCATGGTTAGATGGTCTCATGGTCATAGTCTGCAGAGTTTTCTTCTATTTTAGTCCTGTTCCTCACGAAATTGAGTATGATGCCAATTATTGGCTTCTTAGTCAAGCCAGAAATCACATCCTTGCAAATTGGTTTTATGAGCATCAGCTATGTGCCCTGAACTGTGTTAAATTGCCCATCCCAGAACTGTTGCTGCCCTGGGATGTTTGGGTGTTACTCAGCCTTATGTACAGGGGGATCCAAAGGCTGGTGAAATGAAGTGGGGGGAACTGGGAAGAGCCAGAGCTGGGCCAGCCTTGCTGACTTTTAAGTTTAACTTTCCTTTTTGGCCCAGAGATGAGCTAGGAGAGGACAGGGATTTCTGTAGCCTGGAGTGCAGAGCTCCTGCTTTCAGCTCTAGAGCTGCCTCTGTTTGGTCCTTGCTGGGACAGCCAAGGTGGCATCCACCAACTGGTAAACTGAGACACTTGCTCTGCGTTTTGTGGTGTGTCCCAGAAAGGTGCATTTGCAGCTGGGTTTTTTGTGGGTGGTATAGGTTTGTTGGCATTTTCTTATTTTTATATAAAATGTAGCCAAACAAGAAATTATAATAGCTGGGAACTAGATGGATTCCATTTCTCATTTTAAGGCTTATTGCCTTTTTTAAGGACAGGACTGGCAGTTGGAGTGCAAGCCTTGCTCTGTGTGAGTACAGAAAGAGGAGTGGGGAATGTGCTAGGTGCTAGTTCGTGCATGTTGTCAAATAACCACCCAGGCAGTGAGAAAGTTAGATTAATTTCAGCTGTGTGGCTGATACGGCAGGAGTGTGGAAAGTAGCACAAGATGGGCATACCTCACAGTAATGAAGCTGTTTAGATACTGATGCTTGTATGGATGTTTGCAAAACTTTGGAACAGGAGGCTTAGGAGTCAGTAAAATAACTTTCTATATTACAGGTGGGTTTCTGACACCAAAAAACATCAGCCCAGTTGGAGAGGTCTTGGGGCAGAGATGCTCAGCAACAGCTCTGCTTTGGCTGGAAGACAGATGAGATGACCTGAGGCTGTGTTTTGATTGACTTTCTAGTTTCCACAATTTCATTTTGCACCAAGTCATTTAGCTTCCTGCTCCCTCCCAGTGCTTCTGTCAATAACTAACTAAATTCTTATTTTATTTTTAATGGTGCTCTTACAGTGGGAAAGAACTGATCTGTCATGTTTGTCATGTAATCCTCGTTGGCCTGTGTATAAATAATGAATTTAAAGTGGGGGGAGGGAAGAGTTGAGTCAAGTATTCCTCAGGTGCTAATATGTTGAAATAATTAGGGCAGAACAAGGATAAACTTGTCCCTTAAAATCACTGTCAGCTTTTAAACAGAGTCAAGACCACACTGAAAGTCTATTGCTGTTGCAGTAGTTTCATGACTAATCTATGCTATTAAACACTGGCCCTGCATAAGGTATTAGTGAGATTTGTGCTGTAATGTCATTTGATTTCACCTTGCATAGATAAAAATAATTAGAGAGCTTTGTTGCTTTGAGCTAAGGAGAACAGCTTGAGACTCGCTATTTATCATCTCACCTCTCCTGGAGTTAATGCTCTCACTACACTGCAGAGGTACACTCTCCCCTAATATACTTAAAGCAAAATTTAAACCTATTTAAAACCTATTTAACCTAGCTATTAGTTTCCTGATATAATTAGGGAATACTTGTACAAACAGAGGAGAAAGCCTTCAGTAAGGTCTCACAGAAATCTGCTGCTGTCCTTTTAAACATCATGGGATACCCTGCTTATTTTCTTTCCTTTTAGCAGAAATACTGTCTTTTAAGTACTGGTGGACTAAAAGTCAACTATAACCTTTAAGTATCTGAATAGTGTTTTCTTTTAGACCTTGAAAAGATTAATGAGAAAAGGGAAGAGAGGAGAGGAAGGGGAGGAAAGGCTGTGCTGGCATGAAAAAAGATGAGCTTGTGCATGATTTCTTAAAAGACTGTATCTTGCAGGCTGAATTTAAAAGGAGGAAAAAAAAAGCTGTCAGAGATGCCAAAGTACAGAAGTCGAGCAGTGCTTGGGTTACTGTGTCCTGCTAAAGATGCCCTCCATAGAGAGAGGGACTTCATGCGGGGCCTCAGCAGCCCAACCCACTGCTGCACTGTGCTGCTTCTCCTCTGCAATGAAGGTTCCAAAAACTAAACTCTGCTTTTTTGATTAAGCAAAAACTCGGTTACTCAGAGGGCAGCATGTGTGCATTTAAAGTGGGAGTATTTCTTTATATAAATCCAGGCTGTTGTTTGTAAAAGAGAATTGTCATGGAACTACCATTCTGTAGGCTGGTGCTGAGCCTTGGTGCCAGTTTTTTCAGAACAGTGCAGAAAATGAATCTGACTGCATATGAGAGTCTCGCATCCCCCACAGTAACAATCATTTGCATGTGCTTTCCTGAGTGTTTTGGACCAAAATCCTTGCAGCCAAAAACAAAAAAAAAGAGCTTTTATTGCTTTGGCAGGAGGGATTACCCTGTTACCTGGCTCTGGAAGGATGGGACCTCTCTCCAAAATAATCAAGCAGTTTAAAATAGAATATTTTGTATTCTAAATATTGTTGGAATACTGGAAGTTGGAAGGAACCTACAAGGGTCATCCAGTCCAGCTGCCTGAACAATTCAGGGCTGACCATAAACATGTTGTTAAGGGCATTGTCCAAATGTCTCTTGAATGCTGACAGACTGGGGTACCAACCCCCTCTCTAGGAAGCCTCTTGTAGTGTTTCACCATGCTCTTGGTACAGAAATACTTCCTTGTGTCCAGTCTGAACCTCCTCTGGTGCAGTTTTGAACCATTCCTATGCATCCTGTCACTGGATACTGGGGGAAGAGGTCAGCACCTCTCTCTCCACTTCCATTCCTCAGGGAGCTGCAGGGAGCAATGAGGTCACCCCTTTTCTCCAAAGCAGACAAGCCCCAAGCCTTTGCTGCACTCCATAGAGCTCTTCCAGCCCTGATGAAGTTGTGTGGGGTTGTACAGGGTGTTTCACTACTCAGTGGGGCATTGCTAAATCGACAGCACCAGCTCCAGGGGAACTGCTAATGTTCTTGTTCCCACCTGCTTTCTCCCTGCTTGTTTTCCATCTGCCTGAGCCTCTTGCTCTGGTGCAGCCACCCCAGCTGCACCTTTAAGAGCTTGGATACTCCCAGACTACAGGTAAATCTGAGGACTGGGTGTAAATGCAGACTCTTAGCTGAAGAAGATGTGATGCCTATAGGAAACAGATTATTAAAGGTGCTGAGTAGAAGCATTTGTGTCTGATTAGTAGATCACCCTACATCTGCTCTTACCTGAGAGAGATGAAACTTTAAGCACAGGAGCTTCTCAAACCTTCCTTTGGATGGTGATTCTTTTGCTCCAAATAGTCATTTATCCATAAATATGAGTGTGATGAGAGATCCAGAAAAATCGGTGCTCCAGAAAAATTCCAGATCCACGCTCGGGATGTAGACCATTAGTTGTGATGCAAATGTCAGCATTCAGATTTATGACCGATCAAAGAACAACTTGAAGGGATTTCCAGGATTTGAAAAGAGATTTTTGGGTTTGCTATGTTGCAAAGAATGCTTTCAATAATGAAAAGTGAACTTGAAAAATAATCATTAGCACTTCTCTGTGATTTAAGTTTCATTGCCTGAACTCAGAGAAATGGAAAATAGATCAGTCAAGGCTTTTCATCTAACAAGTTTTTAAAGAAAGCCAGGTTCGTGTCTAATTAGTGAGAATTTCTTCATGGTGCTTCTAGGACCTAAAGCATGGTGTTTTCATGACAGATGTGACTGCATGGGAATATTTACTGAAAATAACATCCTTACTTAAAAACATAGTGAGACAACCTTGTATAACCTGATTTGACATCATGAAATCCACTAAGGCATCTCCATACTGTGTGGTCTTACTTTCCTATTGCTTTCTTATGGTAGAAGGGAGTTGTAAATTCCATCTTCTCCAACACTGGAGATTGAAACTTTATTATAATAGCTGCTGAACTTGATTAACTGAGAGAGGGGACAACTGCCACTTAAAAAAATAATTATTTTTCTGTTGTTCTTGCATTATAGCTATTAACATAAATACCTGAAAAGTAAATGTAGGCTTGAAAAATCTTTCCTGGCTCACTTGGTATCCCTGCTAGTCCTCTGGAGACATCAGATTATTCCATCCTGAGACAAGTAATCTTTAGAGGTGAGAATCAAGCAGTCTGAAATTGCTGTGGAGGTGTCAGTTTATTTTTGCATATTGAGAAGAAGGTTGAAAGAAATAACATTGGCCTTTTTATTCTTGCATCCCCCGCCTAAAGTTCATGGTACAATGTGTCCTGTGGAGAAAAGGTATAAATTCAGATAAATCTGTGGCAATGAGTTTAATTAAACCTCAGCAAAGACTGGAGAAATCTCTAGCTTTCACAAAAAGGTAAGGGCAGGTTTGGGATTTCCATGTATCTGTGGACTGCTGAGGATCTCAGAATAGTGAGTATGTGGTTCACTGGAGATACAGCAGCAAGCTGGAACTTGTGGGATAATGGCTTTGGGCTCTGCTGTTCCTCTCCGTATTCCCTTTTGCTGTGGCATAATTACAGAAAGTGCTGTTACTCTGAAGGGGATGTTTTAACACAGTTTGCAGCTAATTCTGTGTTTTCTGTCTAAAATATACTCAAGTGCAGTGAGTATCTGCACCATTGCAATTATTCCAGCCTTGTTGGCAGTCGCTGTCTCCTGTCTGTAGCCAACAGAAGATTGTGGCACCCTCTAATTTCTCACATATAGCAATCCTCACTGTAAATATTTGCTCTTGAGAGCGTTAGGTGGTTCTGGGGGGATTCTTGAACAATGTTGGGTCTGTTGAAAAAAATGAACATGTAAAGAGTGTGTCATGGTTGCATGTACCAGCAGCTTGAAACTGTAGAAGCAGAGTCAGTGCCTGATTTCTCTATTGCATTTGTCCTTGTTCTGAACAATTTGTTCCTTCTAAAAAGGGAACTGTGCCCATTCCCTTCAAGTCAGCAGTATTCACATTTCTAAAATGTGGTAGTAGCATTTTGCTTGGATTGATTTGTTTGTGGACACATAGAAACCCCCCAGATAAACACAGGTTTCTGTTAACTCTTTAATTTCAGCAGGCAAACAGGAGTCTGAAGCTGAACTCTTTAACTCCAGGCTAATGGATTTCTGCTTGACTTATCTGGGAGGAGGCATGGATGTAGGACTCAGATGGCAACTGCTGTGTGGGATCTGTAGGAATGAAGTCTCCTCTTGTGTTGTGACCTGCATGTTGGCACCTCGTGCAGGGATGTAGTGCATGTTCAGTGCAGAAACAATCAGTGTCTTTTAGAAGTTGTTAGCTCCAAATTCTGTCTTTTGCTTACTACCCCAAACTGGAAAATAACCTTAATTATATCCATATTGTGAGCTACTGAGGTACTTTTTGGTATTTCCATTATGCTTGTAAATGACTTTTACTTATGTAGAGTGTTTCCATCTTCTAAAAAATATTTTTTCCCTTTATTTTAAGCAGAAGTTCTGCTGTCACAGTTCTGCAGGAAAGCTGTGTCTTGGTGCATTTGCACCTAGCTATGCAGGTCACTGGTTCCTATGTGTCACTAGGAAGCACTGACAAAAAGGTCTTGAAAAGCGTGGCTTGTGAGAGGTGTCTGCTGGGTCACACTGGCCATCCCTGTGATGGAGATGCTTGAGATTGCCCTGTCCTGTGCCATTATACATGGTTATTATGGACCATTCCTGAATTTTCTACTGCAGATGTAAAAGTAATATGGGGAACTTGTAAAGTTCTTTCTCAAGCTGCTGTCTGACCTTCGTGTGTGCTTCCATCATGAGTACCTTCACCTTGCTCATTGTGAATGTTCAGTCTTTTGTCAAGGGCCGTCACATTTGTGTCAGTGATATCTCTAATCTGTTGTGCTTCTGGATTGGGAAACTGCTTGAATAAGTTAGTCTTAAAATTAATCTTTTTTACTTGGCTGAATTTTTGGGATAGTGTCCTCAGGCTGATTCATTTTGCAGCCATGTGGGTGGTTAGCTGGTATTTAATAATAATTTTAAAAAGCATGTTTAAAACAAATCCCCCCTAGTTAAGAATTCGCAACTGAAGAAATTCAAAATAAATTGAGTATTGATTTGCACAATGAAATAACCAAGGAAAACATTCATTGTGGGCTGAAGCTAATTCTGTTAGAATAAGGGAGGCTGATTGTGAAATAAATATTAAATAAAGTATCTCATTAAGTTCTGCAGTTTTGCAAAAGCTGTCGCCACAGGGAGGAAGAACCTGGCGTGAATGGTTGTTTGTTTACTGCAGCTGTCAGTCATTGCGGGGGTGAGGGTGTTGCATCAATTTGTGGAGTAGCCACTAGTAACCAGGTCACCCTGCTTAAATGTCAGGCTTCTTGCTGGAAAATGTGTGAAGCTACATAAAAATTCTTTCCATCATGTTAGCACAGTTCTCACAATATTTCTCATTTTGCTTGATGACATCAGCTCTTGGAGATACAGAGGAAGGTTTTAAAAATATCTCCTGGGCAATGCTGGGTGATGCTTAGCTAATGAATTTATTGATGTCTGTCTAATACTCTGGAGGGTTGGTCCATTTCTCGTTCTTCCTCTAGTGCAGTTTTTGAGTCATTAATCTCTTTATGACTGCTCCTGTAATTTGTGTATAGATTTGGTTTTATTATCCATGATAAGGTCTTTGGGATTGAACTTGTGTGTGTTAGTTCCCACTTTCTACTGTGAAAAATCTGCAGTTCTCTGCAGTCTGTAGGTGTTACTGTAATGTGAGTAACCAGTGCTGTAACTTGGGTGGGAATAGCCATTAGTGGTTTTGGGGAAAGACAGTCTCCTCAATTTCATTGCAAATCAATTTATATAATTCACAGTTTCCTCTAGAAATTACATGTTTTGTACTTTGAAGGCAAGACAATTGAATTCTACATCTCTCTTGTGTTTATTGGCGAGTTCCTTCTAAACTTTCTGTTTCTTGGTTGCCTCGATGCATAAAATCAAGATAACCTCGAAGGGATGCCTTGAATATTCATCAATGATTTATTGTATGCAACTGAAGAAAAGTATTACCAGCAATGCTAATGAAGTTTATTACTCAGCCCCTCTGCTGCACATTGTTTGGTATTTCAAAGATCTGCAGTCTCCACAGTGAGCTCGAGCAAACTCTTGACTGGACTTAGCCTGTAGATGACACTAATAACTTTGATTTATGTGGGGCTTTCCCTTTGGAAGAGCTCCAAAGAATTTTATAAACTGCAATGCAAGCCATAGTGTAAATATTGCCTAAGCAGCCACCAGCTATCAGGGAGGTGCTGTGTGATGCATATTGCAGTGCAGCTGGCAGCTGGATGTGAGGGGATAGCAAGGAAGAAAAGGAATTCTGCAAGCACCGGAGGTGACATAGGGGTGAGAAGTAAGAAGACAAGCAGGCACCTGAATTCTGATTCTTATCTTTGATGTGACCAGTTCTTAGAGATCATATGGCTCTCACGTGAAACACAGCATCTTTGTCTCAGCCTCATGGTGCTGTGGTACTGGTTCAGTTCAAGATGAGCAGAAAGAGCCTCACTAGCAACCGGGGTTTTCTTGTCATGCGGAATGTGTGTGTTTCTGGATGTCTAATTCAAATACTGGGGTGCAGCAATGTGATTTCAGTGGTTCTTCAGGCTGGTGTGGCTGGCTCTGTGATGTCCTCCTCCTGCAGAGGCAGAAGGCACACTTGCTTGGAGTTTGCTCTGTATATGATCCAAAAGACTTGAAAGCATGCCCTCTTACTCTTAAGCTGATGTCCCATTAACCCTAAATCCTTTTAGAAAGCATAAATAACTTTGCAAATATTCTGGGTGAGAATTTGCTGCATTCAGTGGGGTTTGTTCACTGAATGGGGGAGCCTGGGCTTCTCCCCTGAAACATAGGTGCCCAAGTTGCGTTGTCTAAATAACATGGTTGTTATTTTAGGTCCCAGACAGCCTCACTGGAGAGAAATAGCAGAGTCAGAAGTGGGTCACTTTGGTTAATTCCTGAAAGGTGGGTAAGACAAAACAGTGCCACCTTGTACAATGTGATCTGCCAGACCAGTTAGGGTTTTAGTGGAACTAGGCACAGGGCTCAAGGTGATCACTCATTAATAAAGGGGTGGTTCAGCTTTTGTGTCCCATGCAGGAGCATCTCTTTTAGAAAGGTTTTGAGCACTTTCAACTCTGGTAGCTGAGTGCTGCAGCTTCAAGGGCTCAGAAGCAGTAGATGGAGGCCCAGAAACTGGATAGCACAAATGAGTAGCTAGACTTGGAAGCTGTCATTGGAACAGTTGGAGAAGACATTCATGGCTGCTAAGTGTGCTCTTGGTTGACAGGCATCAGTGTACCGAACCACCAGCCAGCTGTAGCCAAACACAAAATGGCAAGAGCGGAGGTCAGCCCAACAGTGACAGGGTGGATGCTGATTTTGGGCTCATCCTAGCCACCTGGAGATCAAAAGAATTATAAAAATGATATTGTTCTTCGTAATTTTGCCAAAACATTCTTTCCTTCAGTGACTTTTGAGCCTGTTGGCCAAGTTAGGTGATTGCAAAAGTTTGTTTTCCATAGAAAACAGGGCTAAAGTGTGTATAATGCTTTGAGGAGAAGGGAGCTTGTTGAATTCGGATGCTTGTTTGGCAGTGCTTGTCCAAAGCTTGCCTGGCATGGAGAAGAGGTTGCACTGTGTCATGTTTAGGTTTGGTCTGGGCAAATGAGTATTTCTGTTGGAGCACCTAATGGAGACCTCAGCAGTCAACAGATCACAGTTTGTGGCTTGGCTTTCTGCCTGGCTATAGGCTTACACCAATCTTTACAACAAGAACAAAACATGAAGTGTAATTATAGCCTAGTGAATGCATTTATATTTTTGCTATATTCTGTTGCTGGGACTATTTCAAAGCCTCAGTGTCCAAGATTCTGATCTTTCTAGATATTTAGTTCTGTCTTTTCCTAGGCCAAACCACTAAACGTATATATATATATATAAAAAACAGTCAATGAGTGCATTAATGTTTAATTCAGTACATTTTTCAGTTTTAGGATCCCATTCATCTCTATTGAAGTAATTGATTCCTCCTGGAAATGCTGTGGTAATTAGAGGAGAGAATGATTTGCAAGCAGTACTGTGACATGTGTAACCAACCTGTCTTGTTTTTGAGCCTTTCATTACCTTAGCTTATGACTATAATTGTGTACCATCTCAAGGAGGAGTGTGAACTTTTCATTTGCATGTTAATGGCACTTTCTCTGGGAAAGTGCTACAGGGATTCAAGCAGTGCTATGCAGAAAAAAATAACATGTCCAGTAAGCAAACAATTTTGATGGTTAGTGGTTCAGACATTGCTAATAATCAGGATCTTTTTTCTTCTGATGTAGCAAATGCATCTTTCCAATGGGCAAGGCAATTGGTACGGTTTAGGAAAAGAATTGTTACAGAGAACTCCTTCCTGTATAATCAGTATCTGTCTCTTCCTAGGAAAGAAGAAAGTGCTCATTACTTGTGTGCCCTTTTGAAAGGGAGAATCTATTAACTGAATCATATGTATTGTGATACACAGAGATACACTGGGAAAGCTGTGTGCTTAAATTCACTGTCTTCCTCATGTGCAAGAGTTGTGAAGCTTATTTGGCATTTGAAGGCTTTGTCCAAGGCTATGACATTTTACTCTCCAACTTCTAGTTTTAAAAAAGAACATCTGTGATTTTATCCTAAGCCTGAAGTGGGTCCCAGTGTGCCTCAGTGTGTGACTGAGGTTGTCCTCTTGCAAAGAACAGGCTCATAATGGCTATTTTGGCTGTTCCTGGGAAAGTAGACTCTCCATCACACTTCTGCTTTTGCGTGGGAAGGGCTCCCTCTGAATAGTCACAGAAATCCCTGTAAATATCAAAAATGCATCTTGTGTCACATTTCAAATCCTTCATAATTCCCTACTCTCCTGCTGTTTGTAAGAAACCTGAGCCACATACTTTCATCTCAGCATCACTTCTCAGCCTGATGGATCCAGAGGAATTGCCATTCTCTGTAGGTCAGACCTGGAGGAAAATGGGTAACATGGGTGTAACAGCTTAACATTTCCGTTTAGGAACAGTTGCATAAGCCTCAAGAGGGGAGACCTGCTGCTTTAAATTAAGAGTGACCACTCAAGCAGGAGTCCTTCTGCCTCCTGCCACTGTGCATTGCTGCAGCGTCCTGTGGTCTGTCCTTGCATCCTGAGTAACTGTCAATGGCAAAATGCACTTCCCACCTGGCACAGCTCAGTGCTTTCTGGTGGGTAACTACATGTTATGATCACTAACAGGTAGGGAAAGGCCAGATAAAACCAGTGTTTTTGAGCAGGGAAAGCTCAGTGAGTGATTTCAGAGGCCTGACGGGCTGTGAGGGAGAGCATGGTTGATAGGGTTGCTTTTGCTTTAAGGATAATTAGTGGGATGTAGGGTAGACTGTAAAATGAATGTGAAAAGTAATAACAAGGAGTTGGAGCTGTAGAAAGAGGAAAAACTGGAAACCCTGAAGATACAAATAGTGCTTTAACAGGGTCTCTCTTTTTTTGAGTGGGGATGCCAGTGATGCAAGATGAGATCTGTCGAGGCTAGAGAGGTACAGTTGCAATAACTGAGATGTGAGAGGTTGCTGGGTTGGACTAATCCTGAAGGGACTTTGGTTTCTTTTGGAAAGCTTCACTGCATACTTCTGCAGGAAATAACTCTCTTGCCAGCTGAGATTAAACCAGTTTTTCACATGAATGACCTGTGTGGACAGTGAAGGTGCAGGTTGGAGAGGCTTTGGTTGGGAAGGGAAGGGCTGTGAGCAGAGAGAGAAGAGGGTTTAAGAGAAGGTGGGTGGTGTCTGTTTTAAGCTGGAAATCTGAAATCTTCTTAGGTAAGTATCAGCTTCTTGAGAACTGCATCAACCAGTTGAGTTGCTGCATGTAGAACATTAAATTAGGGTAGAAAGCATTTCTGCTGGAGTCTGGGGACAGATGTGGCACTAAGGCACTTGTGGCTAGAAGAGGATTTGGACAGTTGCAGAGCAATAGGGTATGGCCTGTCTGCATGGGGAAATAGTGATGACCCCAAGAAAGGCTGGGCCATCATGGATGGCCTGTCCTCCAGCACCTAGGAGTGAGTGGGAAGAGAAGGTAGAAGAAAGTATAATCTTCTATATTTTGGTAGTTATAGCTGCTATACAAAACTTAGTTAAAAGGGGAAGTTTCCTGAATGTGGCACAAAAATAGTTCCCATAGGAAAATACCAGCCTTCTTACAACTTCCTTGGCAGACAGACAAAAATGCACATAGAGAGCATGATACCAGGGCAGAGGAAAGTTGATGTTGAGGCTGCAGAATGCAACGATGATCATCACTGATAGTAAAGAAAAGCAAAGCAGAGTTGGGCATATCAGCGGGGAAAGAGTCTGGAAAGGTGAAATAGTTCAACAAAGATAAAATGAGGCACAGGTCTGGTTTACATGGGGTTATTCCTGAGTTCTTCTCTTTGGACAAGTCACCTATCTGCTACTTGTTCCCCATTTTGCCTGTGTGTACAGAGCACTCAGAGATGGACAATAATTCTTAGTAAGGGATTTTTCTATAGCACATAGTCAGGCCATCAGCCTTGAATTCAAATTTTATCATTATATAGGCTTGAAGTTACTGTTAATGATGAGGAAAGGGGAAATATATACGTACTGTTAATGTGCAACTTGCTCTCCCCTTAAAATTTAAAGTATGTACAAAGGGGTATATGTGAGGTGGAAAGTGTGCTTGCAGTAGTTACCTCAACCTTTTAAAAATGCCACAAGCTACTTTCAGTGTGATAGACCAAAAAGAAGTAATATATTCTCTCAAAGCACAACTCACATATATGTTGTTGGAGTCCACACAACATTCTGTACAACCTAGTATAAAGAATACTCGTGTCATTAACAACAAGGAGCAAATAAAAGGGAGGAGAAGAGTCTTAAGAAGTGTGTGAAGCAGAGACACCGCACATCAATATGTAACACTGTCTGTAACACTCCTCTAGTGCTCTTACATAACCCAGCTAATGTTCAACTTAGTTTCAGGTTCAAAGTGTTGGTTGTTGTAATGAATGAAGGAATAATTTATTTTTATTCTATATTACATGTTTAATTGTAGCTTCCTAATTCCTATGTGCTTATCACAGCTGGGCTCTGGATCTGTCCAGGAGTGTATTTGTGTTGAGGATGAAGTTTGTAACCATGTTGAGACTTTATTTTGATGGTTTTGGGGCAGACATGAGTGGATACAGACCTGCTCTAAAAAGCACACGCTGTCTTCACTGACTGCTTAAGAGTAATAAATGTACAAATAAAAGCAAACATGGTGCTTTCTGTGTGACTCCCATTATCTGCAACTCTTGTATTGTATCTGGGAAGTCTTGCTTGTACAATTCTGTGGAAAGAGAGAGAAGAGGTTATTAGCTGCCAAGAAAAGAGACCCAAATCAATTTCAGGGAGCACTTGGAGCTGTTGGCTGTAACTTTGGGCAGTATGTGAGGCTCCTGCAGAGCAGCATCGAAGGAACTGGGAACCAAAGCATGGGGTTAGCAAGCCCACAGTGAAAACTTGTGTCTCTCCACTGGAGGTGAAGTTCTTTACTCCAAATGCTACATAGACTTTCTTTGGATGTGGAACACTTGTCTTTGCCACAAGCCCACATACATATCTGTGCCAAAACGATACTCAAACCTGTCCCTTTGCACTGCACCACAAATGGGGTACTTGACCTTTAATGCCTAATATTCCCCGATTGTCTTGGGTTGCTTGGTGCTTTTGACAGTGAACCTAAAGCCCATTTGTGACTTAAAAATGCATGTTCTGTCACAGATGGATGTGTTAGCTGGGGCTGTAGTGACTGTTGTTCAGGCTGGCACTGAGATTTGCGTTGGAACCTGATTTGTGCTCAGGGTTTGAATTTGGATTCCCAAATCCAACACACAGTCTTGCCAGGATATGCACCTCCTTTGCAATTTTAAAAACAGAGGGTGTTCTGACTTTTGGCAGAGGTAACCCCATGGCTTTTATCTCTGTAGGTAGCTGGCAGGTGTCATTCCAGAGCTAGGGATAGTTTTTGCCATGTATTCTTCCCATCTTGCCCTCTAGGCAGCATTTTTCCTGCCCTTTTTTGCAGTGCTGGGCAGGGATGCTCCTCTCTGCAGTGTGGCTGCCTGGGCTCATGCCTTGGTGCTCCAGCAGCATCTGCCTAGACATCCTTAGCCCAGGTTCATCCCATATTCTTCTGTTCTTCCTGTTTTCCCTGGCTTTTCAACCTATAAATTTTATTTCTTCCTTTTATAATTGTAACCTAAAATTGCCTCTTTGTTTCTTTAAACCACCTTTTTTTTTTTTTCCATGTAAACTTAGATTTTTTACAGCTGTAGCATGTTTCCTTTCACCATCATCTGCAGCAATTGAGAGTACTGCCAGCAAAGCAAATATCCCAGTCCAGATGAAGCCAGTTTCACAAGGCTTGTTACCAGGCCTGGATTCTCTACCACCACAGCAGCTTCTCTTTTGCTTTTTATCATACATGTATCCAGTAGTTCAAGGTGCCTCAGTTTAGGTGGTTTTTCACATGACTATTGCAGAGACACTGAGGTGCTTTGGCTACAAGGGAGCAGCAGCACACGTTAAGAGAGAGGATTTTTTCCTATGGAGAGAAGCTAAATCTGCTGGAGGACAGAGTAGTTTGAAAAGGTGGTTCAAAGCTGGAATTCTTATGTTATTGCTGGAGTTAACTGACTGGAATAAAATTGTGCAAGTCTTTGTAAACTCTCTGTTTTGATAGAGAAAACTTGTGACCTTTTATAAACCTACTTTTAAAGTTAAGGCTTAATATAATGCTTCTGTACAAGTTCCTTGCACAGAGCTTTGCAGGATGGGTGGATTTGGGCTTGCAGTGCCGTTTCAGGGCAGTGCTGATGTCTGTTGCCTTGGAAAGAGTAAAATCGAAAGTGCCATATAGGACCTGTGCTGCAAGCAGTCATCAGCAGAGCCAAAAATCTTCTTATATTCTGACTTGTGGCCTTGGCCTTCACCTCTTTTACCTGCTAAGAGGATAAATATGTACCAAAAAACAAACCTAAAACTGTTCTGTTCTCCAGATATCCAATTTCAGTCACATGTAGTATAGAAATACAGAAGGACCTGGAAATAAATATAGAGCTTCTACAGAAGTCTTGTCTTGGCTTTACAGAGGCTCTGTTAGACATGAAATCTCTTTATGACTCGTGGCAATTTGCTGTGCAATAGGAGCTGTTGTTTGTACGTCGCTTTATACTTGGTGGGAGCGTGCTGTGCTGGGGGGCAGCGAGGCTGTGCTTGTGTTTGAGGGGATAAATGGCAAACTGAAACATGATGTGAGGGAATTCTTTATTTTGCTAAATAAAAATGCCTTATGTTGAGTTTTGAATCACAAGTAGTTTTTTTGGGTAGACTGCCCATTTTGTTAAAGAACAAATGGTGCTAGTCCAAATAGTTTTGTGCAAATTTGGGAAAATGCAAGGGATGAACAAATGTGAAATGTGCCTTACCCCCATAAGCACAGTCTGTCTGGCTCATACCATCTCACTTGTCAAGCTCTGTCCTAAAGGAGAATGTGTAAGCATATATGTGTTTTAGAAGCTGAAAATGCAGTCTTTTCTGTGACTGAGGCACTTTTCTTCCAGGACTGTGTGTCAAGATCTTGAACACCTGATTGTAGCTAGCTGTAGCCTAAGTCTCCTAGTCAGGATGGAAAATATTTGCTCTGTCATATCCTTTCAGCTTAAAGCAGTAAAACTGTGTGGTGTCCAACAGCACCAGCCTGCTCAGTTGTAATAGCCAAAGAGAAATATTCTTGCTTGGTTTTGGTTTTCTCTGTTTCCCTTTTTCTTTCACAGCCTGCCTTTTAATTTCCCTTTGGCCCATGCTCTCTCCCTTGCCCATTCGTTCCTGCATCCACCCACGTGCACAGCAATCCAGAAACACTGGACCCTGAACCACGGGGGAAATGCGTGTGCAAGCCAGCAACCCTTGCAGGGAGGGAATGCTGCAGGACCAGTGTGATGAGGGGTAGTCTGGCTGGAGCCTTCTATGGAAAAATCATGTTTTCTGTGTATTTGGCTTATTGATTGTGTGAAAGAGCCGAGTTCTTCTGTGCCTTGGCTTGTGATTGCATTCCCAGTAACTTCAGTAACCTGAATATTTCATCTCCGTGGGGTGGGTAAAGGTGAATGTACGAGGCTCGTGATACAATTCGCAGTGTTGCAGCTGAAGTTACTGTGGGAATCTAATTATCTCACAAATGATACAAAGTGACCTGGTTTTGGTACACGCGGGCTGTAAATGAAGGTGGGTGTCTCACCCGCAGTACTGCCGGTACGTCCCGGCCAGGGAGGAAGGACGGTGATGAATTGCCTTCCTTCTGCCTCATATCCAAAAGATAACGGATCCAAATTAGTTATGCATGTGTTATCTCATTACCTGTAGCTAATTTGTATGGGCATCCCTGATTTCGGATGAGGTTTGTGCAGGAGCACGGCTTTGCTGCTGTGATAAAGGCTCTGCAGTGCAAGCTCACTGAGGCTGGGGACCTTGGGAGGCCGTGGCCCTCGGTGTACGCACACAGCCGGAGCTGGGGTGCAGTGCTGCAGCTTGACACAGAGCTGATAAGGGAGACGGCTTGTGCCTTTCCTTAGAGAAGGGGCTGCTTTCCAGGCAGCTGCCCATCCCTGGTGGTGCAACTTCAGGTCCCACCATGCAATCACAGTGGATGGGGGTGTTGGAAATAACCTAACCCACAGAGGAGCACTGCTTACTGCACTGTACAATAAACATCATTCCTTGGGGTCCTGTTGTTCCTTCTAGACAAAAGTATTGCACTGAAGCCCAGGAGGGGAGAGCGATTTGCAGGAGGGGGAGGGCTGGAGACAGACCAATGAACTAAAACCTGGTAGTGAAATGAGTGATGTAAATCTGTTGTTGGGCTATCCTCAGCCTCCCAGATTTTTAGCATCAAGCCAGAAACAAAAGGCAGTGTGACTGGAAGGAGCAAGCTCTCTGGAGACCTGCTTTTGAAGTTACAGCCAAATTACCTCCCTATATTTAGAAAATCTGCTGTAATGAAAGATGTGTGATGCTGGTCATGCAGGCAGGGTGCAAGGTGCTTTGGATTGCCTGGGTGGGAGCGAACACTGGGGTGTCTTTGCTGCTGTTACCTGTCTGGCAGATTAAAACTCGCACAAATATCCGTGTCTCTGGCTGGCTTTGAGAACACAGGAGAAGACACCCATTGTTGGACATGTGGCCAGAAATGGCAGGGTGATGCTGAGCATGGGAGCAGAGGAAGGGGCTCCCGCTGCTGCTGGCTTCTCCTGGCCATGCTGTGCTAGCAGCCTCCCCTGGGCACTGGTGGCTGAGCCCTCATGGAGCTGAGAACCCCTGGCAGCGAGTTCAGGCTCCCTTTGGCAGGCAAGAAGTCACCACACACAAGAGCACATGATTTTCATTACCCGCGCCTGAATGTCTGCTGGGGCTGAATTGCCTGGATCCCCGAGAGCTGCTCAGTAAGAAACAGCAAACATTTTCCCTGGGAAGGAGCAGCTGTTTATATATGGTGTGCAGTGGGTTCATGAGTGATTATTAGGAAAACATTCCTTTCTAGTCATAAAAAAGGGCATTTTTGTTGTCTCCTTTCCTCTAAAACAGGCAAGTTGGAGAGTCAGGGATTTTCATTTGCCATGACAACCAATGGCACTGCCAAGCCATGTGATATCTTTATCCTTCCTATGATTAAATTTTTTTAAAATTTTTTTTAAGACCATGCTGCTAACAGTTGGGAAACATCAGGTGTTATTTGCTTTTCTCATGTAGATTAGTCAGGATTTAATTTGCATGTTTTTATTTAAGAGCTGTAGAGAGCTGGGGGGATATTGATATTTCTGTGATTTATGGTAAGGGTGGTATCTTCAGAATTGCTGTATTGTACTGAAGTCTTCCCCCCTCTGCCCCTTTGAGGCAGGAGCACTCAGCAACAGCACTGTCTCCCACAGGACAAAAATTATTGTGGGACATATCAGTGGTGCTGAACAGTGATGAGGTTCAGAGCCTTGGAGATGTTGGTTTACATAGGATACAAATGGCTTAGAGATTTTATGAGCCAATAAATCTTTTCCTGTTCTTATGCCAGGGCAAGGTTTTGCAAAGGCAGGAATTGTGAAGGATGTGACTCTTGATGTTTGGTCCACATGGGGCCTTCCCTTGGCTCCAGGTCTTAGCACTTCCCACTGACCAAGAGCCTGGTGTTGGTGTTGCTGTTGCTGTCAGCAAAGCTGAGTGCCAGCATTTATCCTCCCTTTTAAAAATTGCTATCTTCTGTTTAGGAATTTCCTCTGGGTGCCAAATATAGATTCAACACATAAAAAAAAAACCCTCACAAACTCAAAGCCCAACCCCAAAAGCTGCTCTGTTGCTAAGGAATAAAAATAGATGGTCACAAACACGGTGCTAATGTGCCAAGTTGTATCCCCATGACCCTGCATCTGTGAGTGCAAAGGTCCCTGTCCCAGTGGTGGCACTGCCCAGGCTGCACACCTCAGGTTGGCATCAGTATCCTCGAAGGACTGGCTGCTGCTTGCTTTAAGTAAACAAGAGGAAGTACCTTTGTTTCCTAATCTTAGTCCCAAAGAGGTAAAAACTTCAGAGGGCTGCTGCCAGGAGATAGTAGTTATACAGGAAAATATATATTATATTTTTGTGTGCTATTATCTATAATACAGCAATGTCTATACCAGAAGAGCCCTGAGAGATGGGAACATATTTTTGAACAAAAGCACCATTCTTTGGGAGATCCTGGGCTGTGTCACAGATCTGCTGGTCACTGAGGACATCAAAAGGGTGACTATCAGTGCCACAGAAGCTGCGGTTGTACCTTCACCTTCTCCCCAAGTGCCAATCTCTCTCTGCAGATCTCTGCAATAATTTATTAACCCATGTGGCTGGAGATGGGGAGTAGCTGAGCTGGGTGTGGAGGTGTGCAGAGGTGAAGACATGATTTATCTGGGCTGGAGAGCTGCTGTGACCAATGCCATCTTTTAATATGTGTGTGCATGCACATGTGATGCTTGGTTTTGTGGGGCCCTGCGTGCTTATTCCTCAAGGTACTGCTTGCTGCATCAGCTCTAAACAGTAAATCTCAAAGACCCTGGAACACAATTTTTAAAATGATGTTTTCAGATTTTGTACTTTTAGGCAAGCTGTTTGAGCAATGTCCCTGAAGTGGTAGGATGCCTGGAGCAGAAAGCTTCTGCTAAAGAGCTGCCTTTTTGTGTTTAAGTCTTTGTTTTAGTGCCAAATTTATCCTGTGCAGTTTCTTGAATTGCAGCTGGACCAAAGCTGAGATGGGGTTTTAAGAGCAGACAGATGCCCTAGAAGACTAACTGTACATTTGCAGTGGTTTAGGGCAAATGAAAGCCACCTGAAACCACCTGAAACTATACGGGGAACTGAAAACAGGCTATATGTTAGTGTGTGAGCTAAAATGTAACCAAGATGTGAAAACTGTTCCTTACCTTCTGAAGAGACCTGTGATATCCTCTTAGAAATCTTACTCCAGAGCCATGATATGAAGTTACTGTTACTGAGATACTCAAGATAGTAAACAGACTTCTTTACAAAATTAAATTCTGTAGCCCAGGCCGTAGTATCTAATTCTGCTGCCCCACCCTTGGGTTTTTTTTTTTTTTTCCTATCTGGATTGGGTCCCTCCTGCAGCTGTCTGGAGCAGGCAGGGCTGGAAGTGTTCCGTTTGGAGGCATCATCTTAAACTAGTCCTGGAGCTACACCCAAGTCTCTATTGTTTCTCCTTTCTTCCCTCTCTGAACAATTTGTTTTTGTGAAACATCTGCTGCTCTGGCAGATACCCACAGTTAAAGCTGTACCGCAGTGTTTCTTTGCAGAAATGCAAAGAATACTCCCTGCCAGCTCAGTCACTTGCCAGACAGGATGGCTGATCCCAGCTCTGAGGGATTTCTATCAGATGAGACCATTTTTAGAGGGGAAAACTTCTTAGAGGACACATACAGTGCTTGTGCTGGTGGTGTAGTTCCATTAGGAAGCCGAAGCATATGTGCTTGTGTGCATGAGCATGAGTGTTACAGGTAAAATGTGCTTCCCATCTGGAAATAGGAGGTGGTAAATTGAGGACCCCTGGGGCAATAATCAGCCTAGGAATAGCTCAGAATTTATCACCCCAAACTTGACTTTAGTGGCAGAGAGGGATCCCAAGCTTATCTTTGGAGGCAAAAGCCTGTAACACTCAGCTGCGCTTGATTCCTTCTATCCTATCACTTCATGTTCAAAAATGCTAGATAGGAAACCTTCCTTTAAAAGGCCTAACAGAGGCAGAAGTCCTTCTGAAATGCAAATGTGCTGCAGCAAAGTGCTGCCTTTCCCATTGTGGTGGTCGGGGTGTGATGCAGAGCTCACATCTGGCTCGAACACCACGTTGCACATGTGCTCGTAAAGAGGGAGCCTCCAGCTGGAACACAGGGACACTTTTTTATTTCCTCGTGTAAGTTGAAAAACAACCACAACAAAGAGCCCTTTTCTCTTAACAACCCAGTGTTGTAGTAGTAGGCTTGCCCTTGAATTAGGGGGCATGCCTGAAAGTTTTGCCTGGGAGTGGCAGTCACCTTCTTGAGTCACGAGGAAGAAGCTGCTCCCTGTAACCCAAATGCAGGTGCCTGACTGAAGGTGGGTCACTTGAACTTTGCAAATTAATGCCCTGATAAATTTTTGTGCTTGTTCCTGGACAAAGTTCCTTTAAGCAATTGTCTTGAGGGGTCTGCATCACTGCACTTCACACTGTAACAAAATGTATGAGAGGAGCTGGTTAGGGGTTTGAGCTCCTCTCAGTGGAGTGTTACTGTAGAATCCTAGAATGGTTGGGGTTGGAAGGGACCTTACAGATTAGCTGGTTCCAACTCCCATGTTATGGGCAGGGAACCTTCCACGGGATTGGATTACTCAAAGTCTCATGCAACCTGGCCTTGAACGTTTCCAGGGATGATTTGCACAGGTCCCTTCCAACTTAAACAGTTGTATGGACTATGATTTTTGTCTTTTTTATTGCCTCTTCCTCTGCTGCTGGTATTGCTAATTTATTACTGTTACAATATTTCAATTACATATTTATAATTGATATAAAATATATATTATATCTTTAAAAACATATATATATATATAAAAATGTATTTTGGAATGTATTTATATATTTTATATTTAGGCTTTAGGTCTCATGTATCTGTCCTTAGCCAAAAGCATTTTTTTTTAGGTTTTTGATTGCTACTCCAGGATGCTGTTGAGCCTGGCGTTCAGCAGTGGCATGGCCTTGACATGGCATGGCAGAGGGGCCTTGAGCACAGGGCTGCATGGAGCCCACAGCCCAAACTGTGAGGTACCAGGCACAGCCCAGACCTCAGACACCTGAAAGTCCAATTAGCTGAGGTTTAATTACTTGTTATTTCTAATAGGTTTGATGGAGAAGTGATGTAAATCCCAGTAAATCACAAGCTTACTTAAGCAGAAGTGAAGAGATGGAAATAATGGCTTATTTTTTTTTGATTAAAAAGCATTCTTGCCAAATAAAACCTTATTAGAACTCTTTTTTATTTTGTTCATACCACAGTCTAACACAATGAAAACAAGATGGTCAGCAGTAAGACATCTCAATGCAATTAAAACTCAAGAAAATTTTCTTGGATAGGCTGGGTTGTAAAAAAGTGTGTCTAAGGCTCATATTCATATTTCACAATACATTTATGATTCTTATGTCACTGCTAAGTGGCATAGTTACACTTGTGCTAATTCTGCACTTGTAACCTCATTTGAGTCACGATGTTCCTGTAAATACTTTATTGAAATTCTTGGATTATGATAGCTTTTCTCATCTCTTTTCAAAAATGATGGTGTCAAGCCATCTAATCTTGCCAGTGTTTTAGCAGAGCCTTGTCACTGAGTTTCAAAACTTCTCCACGTCTGATCATGGTGCCACTCAAACCCATGCCAGCCCAGCAAACTAATGCATTGCTTTTTATGTGTTTGAAATGCACAAGCCTTTCTTCTAAACTGAGGATTCATTTCTCCACTGGCTTTGCCTCCTTGTGAGTTGGACACTTTGCTGCTTGTAGGTGCACTGTCCCCAGGAACCTTGTGGGAGACACCTGGGGTTCAGCCTGATCCTGCACCTGGTTTCTAAGGACACAGAATCTCACGTAAGTTGCTGATGGGTTCCCCATTTTAGTGGGTCAGGTCTTGGTGTGGGAGCTTTATTTCACATACAGAGCTGAACTTGATAAGCTTTCCTGGCTTTTCCATGCAAGATATATTTCAGTTACCTCTTGCCTGTAGTTTAAAAAATAATTCTGTTGTGGATTTTTTTTTCCCTTTGGGAAGAGGCTGTTGTTTTTCAGTGGATGAACCAGCATTTTTTGGCTGGATTTCTGGCAATGCAGTTTCTTCCACACTTGGAAGTCAGCCTGTCTGCTGTGCTGGCTGAGTGTGTGACTGCTTCAACACACAAAAACATGTTGATGCAGAGCGTACAGCTTGGTGGTCGCACGATGCGTTAAAATGGAGCCAACACCAAGGGAGTGTTGTTTTAAGTGTGCAGTATTGTTTCCATCTCCAGATGTGTCTTAAAAGGTGTTTATAAAAGCATGTGTTAGTATTGCACCAACTTTTTTGCAGTGAAAACCCAGATTCTGACAGTAAATGGAGTGTCAGGCTGTTCTCATGGTTCCAAAGATGGTGAGTGGTTTGGTCAGACACCGCTGAGGCATTGTGGCTGTGCATGTCAGCAGGTTTTTTTTAATCCTAAAGAAATTAATTTTCTATATATCATTTTGTAACCTACTGCATGTACCTTACCATTCCTATGTACCACAGAAATCTGATTAGTTTATCTGTGCAAGGAGAATTATCATCGATTGACAATTCAGTCCTCAGATGTGTTTGATGGAACACAGTTTGCTGTCTGCATGTGATATTTAGCACTTCCATGGCCATTCCCAAGGCTGATGTGCACAAATGTCACCGAGTCTCCTTTCCCTCCAGGAGGTGAGAAAGTTAGGTGGGGACACTGCACCAGGCAAGCTGTGAGTTGCCTGATCTCTCCTGAAGGATCTTTGGTGATCCTGATCCTCAAGGATGTGCCCAACCCAAACACATCTTTCCCCCATCCAACCAAAAAGGATTAATCCTGTATGCTAATGCTGCTCTTGACACCAGCAGTACCAAAGCCCCCAGAAGGCTTTGCCTGGAAGTGGACAGACTGGACACAAAGCCTTTTCCCCATCAAGGGATGTCAGGAATATGTGCAAATCCAGAGATTGCTCCTGAATGTGAGATCTGTAACCTCTGGAGTCAGGCAAAGCAGGCAGTAGGAGAGGGCAGTCTGCAGGCAGCTCTGTCTGGTGTCCAGCCAGAGGTAAGGCTGGGGTGTCTCATGAGAAGTGTGAGCACCACAGCAGAACATCCTGTTCTCTGGAGTTCTGGCTCCAGGCTCTTCTTTGGGATGGTGTTGGTGCTGGATTTACCTGCTTGCTCTGTGGTGAAGCAGCTGTAATTGCTGGCCAGCAGGTTCCTCTGTGGTACTTGCACAAGCTCCTGGAGGCCAGCTCGAGTGTGAGCCGTGACCTGAGCAAAGTAGTCCAGTGAGCTGCAAGTTTTCCATGGTGGCAGAAGAGGTAAGGGCTGTGTGCTCTGTGTGGTCATTCATCCAAAACCCCTCAGCTTCAGCTTTTCTTTTATTTATAAAAATATATCTGTGGGATAAAACACACACCTGATATGTGACAACTTTTACCTACTTAACTTGCTTGGTTGCTGCAGCCTGAGCAAAGCGTTGAGGAGCAGGAATCGCTCCATGAAGGGTAGGGCTGAGGTTTTCATAATAAGCTGGTTTTTTTTTTCCAGACACACTTTTAAAAATATGTCCAGACTTTTCAATGATCAGCAGCTCATCAGCCAGTGTTGCTGGGGAGCATGGGGAAGCCCCATGCGTTCCTGCACTATGTGCATAGTTGCTTGGTACCTCCTGGAAGTGTTGGATGGCTTCATGAGCACTGTTGGGACCTTTTCCCTTCCTTGAAGAGGTATGTTTAGGATTGCCAGAGCACAGACAACTGGATTTAGCTCACCTGCAATGGCAAGTGTGATGGGAGGTGTTGAGAGATGTCAAGCTCTGCAACCCCAAGTGCCTACAGTACATCTTTGTCCTCTGATTTTGGAGATGACATTCCTGGAGTTTTAATGTTGCACCACACTGAGAGCATGGATCCCATGTACTTGTGGCTTTGTCACCATCAGCACAGAGGTGTGCATGATCCAGACTTCAGTGGGAATTAAATCCCTCTTTATTTTTCTGGTGTGAATGGAAGTGAAATTTAACCCTGTGGAGATGAGGTGTGAGGAAGATGGGCAGGGAAGCAGAGGGAAATCCAGGCTGCTCGTTTGCTGAGGGGCATGAGCTGGGCTCACACTTGCTGAGTGCAGGAGCCTGCTTGGGTTGGCAGGTGCTTTGGAAACGAAAATATTTTATCCCGAGTTATGTAATGCAGCAGCATGTCCAGACCTGAATTCCCTGTGATTTTCTGGCCTGCAAGGAATAATTTTCTGCTTGAAATATTAGCCTTAGCTTTGAATTTTGTGGCTCATATGTTGTGTGCAATCAGTGTAATATCTGCATACATAACTGCTGCTGTTTGAACTTGAGGTGTTTGGGTAAATTTATTTTTGTTTACTGCTGTTGGATGATGATGAACAGAAAATACTTTTTTCTTAAGAACTGTATAAATACATCAAAACCTGCCCTGGCCTACTGGGTAGATCCAGCAGGTGAAGAGGCTGCAGATCCTTCTGTGTCTAATTGCAGCAGTAGGTTGTAATGGGGTTTTGAGGTGGGATAGAGCTGAGGTGCAAATTATCATTGATCCTGGCTTGATATGGTTTTGATCTTAATCCCTAAATGTGGAGAAACCTTTACAGCTGCGGATAGTTTGTTTTTTGTTCTGTTTTGGTTTTCATCCAGCTCTTTTCTGGGAAAAAACTGGATGGCTGAGCCCAGTGAGAGGTGGTGAATGGAGTTGCATCCAGCTAGCAGCTGGTCCCAAGTGGAGTTACCAAGGGCTCAGTTTTGGGGACACTCCTGCTTTTATCAATGGTCTGGAGAGAGGATCAAGGACACCCTCAGTCAGGTGGCAGATCACACCAAGTGGAATAGGAATGTTGATCTGCTGGATGGCAGGAAGGCTCTGCAGAGGGATCTGGACAGGCTGGATCTGAGGCAAAGCTGGATCCGAATTTCTGTGTGAGGTTCTACAAGGTGAAGTGCTGGGTCCTGCACTTGGATTGCAGTAACCCCAGGCAGCACCACAGACTGGGGGCAGAGTGGTTGGAAAGCTGCCTGGTGGAAAAGGATCGAGAGGTGCTGGTGACAGTAGCTGAACATGAGCATGGGAAAAGCAGCCTGCAGCTTCTGCATTCCCTTTTCAGGTGTATCCAGGGGAGCAGGAACTTGTTTGTACGAGCTTGGGTGAGAGAAGGAGAGGTGAAAGCCCCTGGTCCCTGTGCTTTTGGTTTGGGTGGATCTCACCAGTCTTTTGGTTGAATTGGAATTAATAACTGAAGAACACCGAGAGAATTTGTTGCACTGTCTTGCCCAAATGGAGGAACACTGAGGGGCTGGAGCATGTCTTGAGAAGGGCAGCAGAACTGATGAGGGGTCTGGAGCACAGGTCTGATGAGAAGTGTCTGAGGGAGCTGAGGGTGTTTAGTCTGGAAAAAAGGAGGCTCAGGGGGACCTTCTCACTCTACAACTGCCTGAAATGAGGCTGTAGCGAAGTAGGGGTTGGTCTCTTCTGTCATGTGAAAAGCAATAGGATGAGAGGAAGCATCAAGTTGCATCAGGGGAGATTTAGATGGAGTATTAGGAAAAATTTTATCGCTAAAAGGGTGATGAAGCACTGGAACAGGCTGCCCAGGGAAGTGGTGGAGGCACTGTCCCTGGAAAACAGTGGATGAAAACATGTGGATGTGTCACTTAGGGAAATGCTGTAGTGGTGGACTTGGCAGTGCTGAACGTGATGGTCTTAGATGTCTTTTCCAACCTTAATGATTCTGTGAATCTGTGAAAACCAGCCAAGCCTAAAACATGTCCAGCCGTCCTTCAGCTGCATTCCTGCTGATTGACCACCTCTCCAGGTGGTCACCCTGCTTTGCTTTATCCCTCCTGGCCTCTTGTTCTGTCCAGAGTGACCATGAGTGAAGCAGAGCCGTGACACAAATGAAATAAAACCCTGCAAAATGGATCCCTTGTGAGGCTGGCAGGAACAGCCCACAGAGGCTGCTTGGAATGCCAGCTGCATAAACTGCCTTGGGGAAAAACAGCTGTGAAACGAAATTTTCTGCCCTGCTGCCAGCCTTGGGCTCTACTGCTTCATCTCATGATAGGGCATGTCTCTGTGTTTGTGATTGAAATGAATGTGGTGAGGGGTGGCTGAGGCATGGACTGGCATCCCATCCCCTGCCCTTACTGCAGGGTCTTGTCTCCTCCAGAGGGTGGGACAGGCAGCTGCATCCTGAACACTTTAAACCACTGCAGGGATGCGAGGCAGAGCCCTGCACCTGCAAACACAAGAAAAGAGAGGGGAAGAAAAAACCTAAACCCACACGAAAAACCCCAAGAAAACAAAAACAAATAGAAAAGTTGTGCTCCGTGTTTGTTTTGTTTTTTGGGTTTTTTTTTAAAGCCTATAATTTGGTGTGCTGTATTGCTGAGATGCACATTCCCCAGCTGTGGCTAGTGGGGCAGAGGTTGAGACACATCTTCTCTGGGGAGAGGGGAGGGCAGAGTGAGCCTGAGTCAGCAGCAAAGGTCACTTGGCTGCGAGGCTGGGCGTGCAGGAGGAGAGGATTTTGTAACACAGACCGTGCCTGTGTGTCCAGCACTGTGCTCCCAGAGGGAGAAACACCAGCTGGGGTGACAGGGCAGCAATGGTCAGCCTCACCTGCCCACTCTGCCCCACAAAGCACTTCTCACTCTTGTGTGCTGCTTCCTTTGCTTGCTCCCTCCCATGCCCTGACTGCCTGTGTCTCATCATTGCATGGTTTGTTTTATGGTCTTGGCTCATCTTTCAGTTCCCGTTTGGGGTCATTATTGCATGTGATTAGTCCTAGAGCCTAATGAACAGGATCAGACATAACTCTGGGGTATGTCTGAGCCATTTAGCATTTCTGACCTCTAAGATCTGCAGAGAAAGTTTATTTTTAAGCTTCCTAAGAAGATAAATTTGAATTTTAGGGTGCAAGTAATGGAACTGAAATCTCTCTGGGGGGAACATACGCTCTGGGGTGTGAAGAATCCCAGGAATAATTATGCAGTGCTGCATGAGTATCATTAGCCTTGAAATAGCTTTTTAGTGGATGATCACGTTTTTCTTCATGGAAGAAGCTAGTGTGAAACCCTGTACTAACATTTAGTCTTCATTTAAGAGCACTGTCAACATGTGTTTAATAATGCTGTTGTTATCCATTCCCGCTCTGGGAAAGCCAGTCACAGAGATAAGAAACGATTACAGAAAACAAGAACCCCAGAAAATAAAAAAAGGCTTTTTTCTTTGGCTGTCCTTTAAGGTCCCACTCTTTCACTCTACTGAGGTAGGAAGGATCTGCAAGGACGTGTATTGGAGCAAGGTGAAGTCAGAGCATCCTCAGGACAGCTCCAGCTGCTGCTGTTTGGTGGCACTTTGCTGCACTGTGCCCCTGACCCGGGTGAAGTGACACGTCTATGCAGTGACTCAGCTGTGTTCCTACTAACCATCTGCTGATGTGATGCAGCTCATTAGTCACTAATTGGTGTGGTTACCCTTTTTTTAAGCTGTTGGAAAGGCCAAGGGCCACATAGGTGTGAAGCAGCTGAGTCAGTCTTCTACCTCTTTTGCCCTCAGGTCCACCAGACTCTTGGTGGTGCTTGGAGGGCTGTTTCAATGTGCCCTGCCAGGCAGAAGCAGACTGTCTCAGCTTTATCTTGTGTTCTTTGGCTGTTTGACGATGAGCCTGTCACAGCTGTTTGGTGGGACTGTAGCTGAGCCTTCTGGTGTGTGTGGCAGTGAACCCTCCAGAGGAAGGACCTTTGAAGGCACTGGGAGACAGCACCCTGACTTTGGACTGAGCATGAGAAGCTGGTTTCACCCAGGCTGCATTTGCTCCCTTCATCAGCTCTGTAAAAATCCTCTAAGCTCTTTGGGGATTTACTGAGGATAGCACTTTCATAATACAATTTTCCCCCCCATTCCCCACCCATCTGCCCCATACTTCTGCTACACTTACCACCTTTGACTCTATCACCTCATTCTTTGCCTGATCTATAGGTACTGGTGGGTTAGGTACTGATGTTTTAGTTTTGCCTTACATGGTATCCAAACTGATGGAGTGTAAATCTGTCTCTTTTCTGGTATCTTGAGGACAGGACTTTGATGCCATGTGGATCCTTCTGGATGTAGCTGGGTTTTGGACACTGCTCCCTTGTCTGTGGGTTTTTGTTTCTGCCTAACATCTCCAGCTGAATCTCTTCTGGCTGTTGTTGCTTTCCTGGAAGGTTACAGACCCCTTTGCTGGCACAGTTGTTGGCAGCACCCTTGGGAACACTGGAGATGGAGGTGTGGGTGCTCATCACTCATGACTTGCTCAGCTGCATTTGTCTGTCTGGTCTTCCCCGTGCTGTGAGTGGTGTAGGAAACTGTGTGGATCCTCCCCCATGTAGGCAACCCTGCCCATCTCCTGTGACATTGCTGAGATATCAGTCTCTGCATCCTGCCAAGGAGCTTGGATTTGGGGCATGGAGTGTGCTGGATAGTTCCTAAGCTCCTCTCTGTTCACTTCCCATTTGAACAATCTAAATATTCCTCACAAAACTAACGAAAATTATCATAGTATAATATTCCTATTAGTGTCTACTATTTCTTCTCTTCTAAAAACCTCTCATACTTTAGCTAAACTGTTACCCCCCCTTTTCACTACAGTTTTAGCACTCTTTAGTGTTTTAAAGGCAAACACTGCTGCTTTTGTTTTAAAATGAAGTTCCCTACCTGTTCTGCCCTCATGTGTGCCCAAGCCCTGCTCTGTGTGCACCCAGTGTGCTCCTGGAGGAGCTCATGGTGGGGTTTGGGATATTTCCCCAACAGGAGTAAATTACATGATCCTCAGACAGTGTGATAAAGTCCATGCTGTCCTTTGGAGCTGGTGTAGTTAAGAGCAAAGCAAACATTTGGGAACATCTGGGAATCAGTGTCTCAGGTTTGTGGAGCACTGCTTGGGATGCTGAAAACCAGCATCTCTAACTTGGGGGCAGCCAGGTGAGACTGCTTGAGAACCAAAATGGGGCCAAGGTTTCACAGCAGCTGACTTTGACTACGTGGATGCCCCAGCTCAGAGTGAAAAGTTCTCTTCTCCCTTATCTGAGGAGCCACTTGTGTGCCAAGAGACCTTTGTTCTGGATGTTTGGAGTAATAAAGTTCAGCAGGGATAAAAGGGCACGTCCCCAGTGACTTGGTTCACACAGTGTTATGCTCTCTGTCTCTCTTGCAGCTGCGTAAATGAGTATGGAAGATTATGATTTCCTCTTCAAAATTGTTTTAATCGGCAACGCCGGGGTGGGGAAGACCTGCTTAGTCCGTCGCTTCACTCAGGTAAGGTTGGCCACCTCTTGGGTCGTGGAATGTTGTGATGGGGACAGCACTGGGATGGGAGCATGGAGCCTGTGGCTCTGCACTGAGGGCTCTGCCAGCATCACAGCTCTTTGTTGTTCACACCCTTGGTGCATTCATTGCATACAGTGACATACTGGCACAAGCAGCACTTCTGTATCTAATGCTGCACCTGGCCCTGTTCTGGATTTTGTGTTGGAGAAAGCTCATCCTTCTCTGAAGGTGGGAAGTCTCCTCTGAAAGCCACTGGGACAACTCCTCCTGTTTTGGTGGTGTTCTGGACCAACACATCTCCTGGTCAGCCTTTGCTGCACAAAGTTCTCCCTGTTATTTGTCCTTAGTAAATAGATAATCTGGGTCCTGAGCTGTCAGTCCAGTGTCTTTTATTGTGGCAGAACAGCAGGGAAAAGACCATGCTTCTGTGATCCAGGGCAAGAGAAGGCTTTGCATGATGCATCATAAAGCATAAGTTGCAGGGTTTTGGTTGCACTCTCCACTAGGAATTGTCAGCAATTTTCTTCTTCACTGTTAATTGTAGTTTTAAAGCTATAGTGATTTTAGATGCTGTCCAAAAGCATGTGGCAGCCAGTGGCACTAAAGCTAGTCAAACCCAAAAGCTTAACAGCAAAAATCTTTGGCCACTTCTGCTGCTTGTTACTTGGCAGCACAGCTGCTGTAGGGGATGGATGTGCCCCAAAATCAACATGACTTGGTATACCAGAAATCAAAAACTCCAACTCTCATTTCATTTGCTGCTGCTCCTTTCCGGTGGTGCGGCAATCAAATACCACCAGCACTGTGCTGTCCTTTGCCATTGCTGTGGCACTGGTGATGGCTGGTTCCATGCTTCACTCCTGAAATACTATGCAGAGATGTGACCCTGTTGTTGAGAGCTGCCAGAAATGCCTGTTGGTGCCATGGGATGCTGTGAAAGGAAAAGGGAGAAGATGCTGTGGAGGTTGCAAAAGGTTGCAAATGCATCTCATCCCACACAGATGTTCACACGTCTCTCAGTGCTTTGGGAAGTAGGATGGAAGGTCCTCACTTACCCTTCCCCTGCCTCTTCCAACTGCACAGAGGGACTGTCCCTCTTTCCTTTTTTCCTTCTTTTCTTTTCCTGTGTTCCTACCTCTGAAGTCAGTGACTTGCTGCATAACTAGGGGTGTGTAAGGCATGGAGAACACAACAGGGTTGAATTTATGGCAGTCTTCATGCTGGGGAAATGTCACACTCTAAATGTGATGGAAACAAGTGTCATGGGAAGGGGATAAGGGATGAATAGATGGAAGAGGGATTGGCACCCAGTGAGAGTTTTGTCTTGCTGTGGAAATAAGTTTAATCAAACTCTAATTTTCTTCCAGGGGCTTTTCCCACCAGGACAAGGAGCCACGATTGGGGTTGACTTTATGATTAAAACTGTGGAGATAAACGGTGAAAAAGTAAAGGTAGGATCCTGATGATTTTAAGTGTAAATTCATATGGGAGGTGGGGTTTCTTGCTGCAGCCTTTCCACTGCTGCAATACACTCAAGGAAGCGCAGTGCTGTCTGGTGTGGGTGGCTTAGGCAATGCAGGGTCTAACAATCCATATGCCCCTCTGCACCATTACCATCAGGTTTCTAACAGTGAACCTACTGGAGGGAGGAAATGGAGCAGGGAGAACTTGCAAAACTCTTGTCCTTGCTTAGGAGACGGAAAGGTTGTGCCTGGCTGGAGGTGAGGAAGCCCGAAGAAGTGTTTCAGTGCAGCATCTGCTCACTGTGTTTCTGGTAGGCAGAAATATGCTGCATTCTCACTGGGCTGTGCTTGAGGAAAGTCTCCTGTGAGCTCTAAGATGGCCATTGGGGAGAACAGGCTTCTTGTATGGTTCTGCACAACAAAGGCTCATCTTCCATGTCTGCCAAGTTATGGATCTGGGAGAAGCAGAGATGATCACAGTACTTGTGTTTCAGCCAATAGGTTGAACTGCCAAGGACAAAGTTCTCAATTTTTTTAACTCTTTCACCCTCTAAAATAGGGTGGTTGCAACCAAACCACTGCTGGGAAACTGTCCTTGTCCTGAGCTAGCTCCCAAACAGAGCCTGAGCATCACTTGGCAGAGAACTACTTTTCCTGGGCCAAAACTCACTGGGGACCAATCTCATGCTTTCATGGGATCCATGGTTGGGTTCCAGAGCCCAGAAATGTTGTCTGCTACCACTTTGTTCATTAGTAGAGGTTTCGCTTGAGCTACTGTGGTGTCTGAGAGGAGAGATCTAATATCAAGGTATCCATGGTCCCTGAGCTGCTCCTGGATTTACTCTGCCTGCATGAAATTTGGGGGCATCAAAGTGAAAACCAGCAGTTTTCCCCTTGCTGCCTGTATCAAACCCAATGTGAGAGTGTGGCAGTGGCTGGGTGTGACACTGAGTCCTGTTTTTTGAGCTTGTGGAAGTGATGGGATGGCAACAGTGGACTTGGGCAGATTTTCAGCTCTGGGTTTTGATTGTTTTTTTAACCTGTACCACAGCACCACAGAGGGTTTTTAAGAAGAAAATTGTGTGTTGTACTGCTAAGTTTAGGACATATTTTAAGAGCTATGGTCATGTCAGCAGGCTGCCACTCTGCTGAGTGAGGGGCTTACAAAACTATGGGAAATGGTGGTGCTTTACCAGGAGAATTCCCACCTGAGCAGGTGAAAAATCCAGAGAAAAGAAGAAAAATCCTTCACCTGGTGAAGACCAAGTTGATACTCAGCACATGGTTGTGCAGGTGGGCCAGAGCAGAAGGCAGGGAAGATCACGTGTAGCCCCTGTGGTGCTGGTGCTCAGCTTGGGGGTTGTGATGCTCATTAGCAGGGCTGGCCAGGACATGAATGCTGCTTGTCCCAAGCTCCTGAGACAGCAGAATTGTTTCAGCCAAAGCCAGCTCCAGTGAAGCAACTCAGAGGATCTGATCTTGTAGATGGCTTAATCTCTGCACTGGAGGTGGAGTTCATTCTTTTCCCCTATATACGTAGTTTACATCAGCCTGGTCATTAGAGAGAGAAAAGCAGTCATGGGGGACATGAATCCCATCCACTTTAGATACCCCTCTTTTTCAAGCATCTGGTTCTCTGTCAAATTCTCCTGGAGCCTTAAGAACACCACTTGAATATGAGGTCTGGGGTTTGTGCTGGTGAACTTGCCCTAAGGATTTGTCTGTGTTTTAAGTGTTGCTCCTGTGATACAGTCCTGTTTTACGTCTAATTTGGAGTGAGGGTGCAAAGTTCTTCAGAGAATATTGGCAGTAGTTGTGCCAGTGTGGGCTGTCTCAGGGGCAAGGAAAGTTCAGGGAAGCTCTACAAGCTAAATGAAAAGTCTGTGCTGCCCTGCAAATGTCTGATGAATGCACAAGTGTCATCTCTGAATCACCTTGGGGCAGGACTGTGTGTCACACAGCCTTAGCAAGTGCTAGCTGGTGTATCAGCTGTAGTTCACATGGCAAATACTGGGTTCCTAAAGTCCCTCTCCTGCCCCCACCAGTACAGTAAATTGGAGTTGCTGGAGCTCAGTTTCAGTGCCCAAGCCTTGATAGGAGCTTAGTGTGATACATTTGGGCATTGGAATGAGCATTCTGGAGTCTGGAAGGCAAACAGATTCCTTTCAGTGGTCTTGTAGCTGAAACTTTTTGAGTAAGCAGTGCTTGTGAGAATAAACATTTAATGAGAGGGAAAAGCAGAAATGAGTCAGAGAACAGAGCTGCTCTGGCTGTCAGCTCATTTAGCACTGCCCGAGCCATGACTCTTGCCTCTGTTTTGGGCAGCCTCCCCTGCATGTCTGCTGGGATCCAGAATGAAGGAGCAGAGCTGTTTACCAAAAAAGTTTTCAAACTTGAAAATAAATTATGGATTTCTAGGGAAAAATACTTTCCAGCTTTCAAAATAGCATGATACAGTCAATAGAGAGGGACTTGCTAGTATGAAAACTGTATGCATGCTCTTCCAGATATGAGCAGCTACTAAAGCTCACTGCCCAGTGAGCTGGGAGAGCACTGTGCAGTTGTGGGGGGTTTTGATCTGCCTGATTTCTTCTAATAAACTCCAAAAATATGTGCAGCACTTGTACCAAGAGGGCCCACAAACTGAAGCAAAGCAGAGAGCAGTTACCATGCTGGTCAAAGCCAAGCAGCCTCGGTGCTGCAAGCAGAGGGTTGTGCTGTATGGATGGGTGATCTCCTTGGTGGAAAGCTAAATGTGTGTGCAAATGTTGGGAGGGTGGGAAGCATCAGCTGACACCAAGAAAATTAGCGTCTAGATTTTCTGCAGGCTTAGTCAGACGCTGTCCTTTGCTTATTCTGGGGGGAAAAAATACTGTACAAATAAAATAAGTGCTGTGAAATATTTTATTTGGCAGAAATGACCAGTGAGGGAAAGTGTGAGATGTGCATTTTGTGTGCAGAGTTTATCCGTGGCTGTAAGACTGGGGTCTCTTCCCAGCCTTCTGTGCACAGGTGGACTCATGTCTGCTCTCCCCAGCACAATCTCTTCTGCTTTCAATGTCTGTTAGATTAAAGCAATGGAAGAACATATTCACATCAACTTTTTATCAATTTAGAGATCTTCTCAATAAAGGCAGAACATATATAAGCTGTAGCTAGCCGGTAGACAGTGATTAAATGTTTTTCCTGGGAAACAGCTGAGTAACAACAGAATTATCTGTATCTTTCCATCTGCCAGAGTTTGGAGGCTGGTTTGCTTTAACGAGGACTCATTCATTATCTGGTTTTCATGTGCAAGTAATTTCACTTATGGCTTTGTGTATCACTTTACAGATACCAGGTTCAGCCATTTAAGTACGACTACGCTAAGAGATGAAAAGCACAAAGGTGCCCAAGAGCTGTGAGCCAGCCATAATTACTTTCTCTGGAAAAAAAAAAAAAAAAAAAAAGTGGGCTTCTTTCAAAATTATACCCCACATCTAAAAGCTGCCACTGGGAGCTCTTGTATCAAACTAACATATTTATGATGAGAGGCTGGCGTAGCTCAACTTTGGAACTGGACAAGAGTAAGGTTTTCTCTGTACAGGCTGGTGAATATATGGAAAAAATCTCAAATACTTTACCTTTTTCTTCCCAAAGTACACAGGATTTTGGCTGGAAATCATCCTTCCACATACTTAATTCCAGAGAGAGGTGCTTTAAAAAAATAAAAGCTGAAGCAGAGAAATAATCTTTTATTTTGAAATTATGTTAATAATGAATGTTTGTTTCTTGGACTTCCTTTTTGAAGAAGTGAGGTTTTGATGACCCACCAAAAACTATCAGATGGTCAAAATATAAAACCGATCTAAGTGTAGTTTGTATTGGGAAATGTATGTTGTCTTTGTGGATCCAGAGGGTTTAGCAAACATTCCTGAGTTCTTTGATGGTGGTGAGACACAGGAACAGGCTGTCCAGAGAAGCTGTGGCTGCCCCATCCCTGGCAGGGCTCAAGGCCAGTTTGGATGGGGCTCTGAGCAACATGTGCTAGTGGAAGATGTCCCTGGCCATAGCAGTGGGGCTGGAACTGGATAGTCCCTTCCAACCCAAACCATTTTAGGATTCTGTGACGTAGTTAAGGACGTGTCAGCCAGTTCTACATGTTGGGAAGGCAAACAGTGAACAGCTGGATGAGATGGCTGAAACTGCAGAGAGGAAATGTGTTACAAACCTTAGATAAGCCTTCGGCTGAGCTCCTTGTTCAGTCCTGTGCTTTCCCCCCATCACTGCACTGTCTATGGATAACTTTAACCAGCTCTGTGGGCTAGAGGAGAGGCATTCTTACTCCTTCTTGGGAATGCAAGCTGCTGTTGCTGGACTTCAGGGGCGGGGGAAGTGACTTTCTCCCTCTAGCCCCTCAGGCTGGCAGTTCTGCCTGCTGCAGAGGGAGATGCTAGAAGTTACATGGAAGCCGACAGACCTGCAGCGTCCAGGGCCATCGGCTGCAGTGCCAGCTGACTTTGTGCCTTGCATTTCAATCCACAAGTGCAGGAAGAGAAACAAATAATGTTGGGGGAAGGGAGGCCGAAGGGAGAAGAGCTAAGTGCTTTCCCAGCACCGGTTTCACCCTGAAGGGGATTTTTTTAGGTCAAAATGGTGCTGCTATCAAATAAAGAAAATTCAAGTAACTTTTTCTTTTGCCTTTTGCCACCCTTCCTTGCAACGGCCAAAGCTGCAGATCTGGGACACGGCAGGCCAGGAGCGGTTCCGGTCCATCACGCAGAGCTACTACCGCAGCGCCAACGCGCTCATCCTCACCTACGACATCACCTGCGAGGAGTCCTTCCGCTGCCTGCCTGAGTGGCTGCGCGAGATCGAGCAGTATGCCAGCAACAAGGTCATCACCGTGCTCGTGGGTAAGCCACCAGGGAGCTGTGTCAGGGGGCCAGCTGTGCGTGTCTGGGCTGGGGGGCGGGTGGAGATGTCAGCAGGAGGGAAACCTGGCATCTCTGTCACCTGGTGGTGCCGGATGCTTGGACCGGTGCGCTGGATCTTGCTGCCAGCCGGCTGTAACTGCAGCGGGCACAGGGTACAGCCCTGAACCCAGAGCTTGGACCATTCCTTCTGCAAGTAACCCCAGGATGCTGATAGTGGTGTTCAGGATGCCACGGCCTCTTCTCGAAGTGTGGTCCTGTTTTGGGTCTAAGGCTACTGCCTGCAGGGGGGGAGGCTTCCCACCAGTTGGTCCCATAAAGGACTGAAGTGAAGATGGTGCAGCTACCACCGAGCTAAGAATAAAACAGTTCCCCTTGTGGCTCCAGGATCAGGTCTCCACAAATATGTGAGGATCTGCTCGAGCTGGTGATGTCTGCAGGTTGTTATACCCCACAGGTGTGGGACAACCAACCTTGTCTTAAGTGGTCAGGATCTGGGAGCCACATCAGGACATGATGGTTGTGTGGATCATAGCATTCATAGGTGGGGCAGAGCTGGAAAACTGGATATTCTTGCATGGGTTTTAGGGAAACTAAAAATAAATAACTGAATGTTATGTTAATCTGTAGAGCTTCAACTCAAGGCAAAACAGACCTCAGGCCATCTGTCTGCTACATGCAAGGGGAAGGTTATTTTGCCTACCAGTGCTTTTCCATGCTCTGCTTTCAGCATCTGATAGCTGGGACTTGGCTTTTAAAGGTCCAAGAATATATAAAGAACAGTGGAAAAATAACTTGGGGAAAGCTAAAAACTTTCCTGCTACAGTGTGACCTTTAATAGTTTGCTATTTAAATGAAAAAATCTAGGTCATTGTAAGAAGTGTCTAAAAGTGTATTTAAAAAAAAATCTTTTGAGTTTTATATGCCCCAGTGCTACTTCAAGTGAGCTGTGGGTTTTATAGAGCTTCCATGCAAGAAACTCACACTTGAGTATGGCCTGGGTACAAATGATTAATACGAATTAGTACAAATAATTAATAAGTGACTAACAAATGTGCATTAAATTTTTCAGTGAACATTAAGCTAATTGCTAGCATCTACAGCACAACATATAAATCATATTTTAGTCATAACACACACTTTGAAGATGGTGACACCAATAAATCACATCTGTTGAGTGATAATCTGTTTGGAAGGGTAACTTCAGTGCATGCAGTGGTTCCAAGACACTGCTTTACTGGGAAGGAAGGACATCTTGGATCTCCTTGGATCCTCTCGGATGAGGGGATGGCAGTGACACAAGGCTTGCCAGTGGAAACACCACCTTTTCCTCCCATGAGCTCTCACAAAATTGCTGGTAGGAGTGGGGCCAGGAGATGTTTCCTCCTGAACTTGCTGAGTCCAGGGGCAGAACTGCCTGTTGTTGCAGGTTCTGCCCTGTTACCTTTGCTGTGAGATTAATTTATGGCAGAAACACCATGTTTGAAGTGGCCAGCAATAGGGTATAATCATATCAGCTGCTTGCTTGAGGCTTTAGTCAGCTCTCTGCTAAACAGATCTCTTTGAACTAAAAGGGTTGGTTTCTCACCCCACCTCGCTGTGTAAGTGCCCCCCCAAACCCATCCCTCTTCCAGCTTTCACAGCCAAATCCTATACTGGAATATTGAAATAGGGAAGCTTCCTTCCATGCCAGGCTATTTTGAAAGCTTGTAACAACATGATGAATATCCCATTTAGTGTCTCATATGCTCTAAGTGACATTTTAAGTGCTCCTCAGAGCAAGCACAGGAGAATTTTCAGTAGATGTTAGAATGGAAACCCTTTAATGTTGGTTGATAGCAGCAAACAGATGCACTGGTGCTAAATTAAAGCAAACTGACTTGGATGTTCACAGGGCATATTTCATTAAATGAACTGATATTAAGTGGACTTGGGTGTTTCAGGGAATCCATTATTTGGAGAGGAGAGCAAGCACTAGGAGTTACATATCCAAACCACTGTCCATACGTATATCAAACCAAGCTCTTATTTATCCTTTATAGACCTCAGTTTCTCTTGGTTTTCAAATCAAATTAACTCCTTTTCTAAAATATTTTATCGATGCAGGTAATAAGATTGATTTAGCTGATAAGAGGGAAGTCTCCCAGCAAAGAGCTGCAGAGTTTTCAGAAGCACAGGACATGTACTATCTGGAAACGTCAGCAAAAGAATCGGATAATGTGGAAAAACTCTTCCTGGACTTGGCCTGTCGGTTGATCAGCGAGGCACGACAGAACACCCTTGTGAACAATGTCTCATCCCCCTTACCAGGAGAGGGGAAAAGTATCAGCTACTTGACTTGCTGTAATTTTAATTAAAGAGCTGGCATGTGATTGCACCTTCTGCCATGGGCCAAGTGGATTTTTTTTTTTTTCCTTCTATGCTGGGATTTATCTACTTGAAGGAATTCCTGCCAATCTGACCCATCTGGTTTACTCAAAGTCAGGTTACTGTCCTGGAAACATGGCAGGCTGATGGCTCCAGCTGCATGGCAATGTAGCAGAATACAACAGGGTTTAAATTTCATTTTTCTTGCAGTCTGTGGAGCAGGTCAGAAAAGGAAGAGTTGCACAAGTGCTTCATGTAATGCAGAACATGAGCTGTTTTGTTTCCTTCTGTGGGAGAGTAGACCAGCCTTTTGTGAAGATACTGAAGAGATCAAAATCTCTCTTGCAGGACAATGTGTTTTGATCCTTTTTAATGTAAAACAAAACAAGAGAAAACGCAACAATGAATGCTGACTTTGGACTACTCTGGCAATCTCCTGGGCTGTCAGCGAGCGAGCTCTTAGGGCGTGTACATAATGTCTGCCCCTGCGTCGTCGTGGAGGACTCTGGTGTTTGAAATGGTGTTATGTCTCTCATCTACAGGCACTTTCATGAACGTGGAATAAACAAAAAAGTTACAGATAGCAACATTTTCAAGATTGAAGAAGACATGGATACAGCTCAGTTGCTCCCTTTGGTGCTAGCAGTTCAGCAAATATTCCGTAGGCCAAATGTAGTTTTACCGCATTACTGTCTTCTGAATGTGTAACTTAGACTGGTTAGGAAAAACCACTAATAAGCACTGTTCATAAAAATTAAAAAATCTCATTACCTCTTTTTCTAGGCCTGAACATAGTGGGAAAGGACTGTGTGCTTCTTTGATATCCAACAAAGGATGAAAAGACTTTCCAGAAATAAAAATAAATAAATAAATAAATTAACCATTCCTCCTCTAATTAATCATGTCCTGATGTAAAAAGTTAGCCTTGGGAAAGATTATTGGTGGACTTGGCAAAAGTGCACCAGACACGACCAAAGTCTTGTGCATGCATGGGTTGTGTATAAGGGTTCAAAAGAAGCACAGTCTGAACTGGCATTCTGCAACGTGCCTGGCTGAGAAATAAAGCTTGTAGATACATACAGCTCTTGTTGACAGGCAGGGGTACAAATTTGGAGAGGGTTTGACGGTAAGTGGGAATAGCAATGGGTTGCAAGTGGTGTCATTCCATGTCTGACCTCGTGGAACTGCTCTCAGAGGTGCTCTTGAAAGTCTCTTCTTGGCGCCCGGTCTCTGCTAGGGTAGCTTTCAGGTTCAGGGCTGTAGACTCGTTTTATTTGCCTGATGCTTTGCACCCTTAATCCCAAACCCTGGTACATGCAACTGTTTAGGCAACTTCTTCCTACAGAGCCCCTGAAGTGGAAGCACCCTGGAGTTTGTGATGTTACCCCACATCTAGTGCCATGCAGTGCATTGCAAATTGACACGTTGGCATGGAAGCAAAATCAGAAGATAGTGAATGTGCACATAAACGATTATATTTAGGAGTTTGAGTTCAGTTTAGCTAATCTGGATAAATCTCTCCTGGCAATTACATGGCCGTGACATGCTGCAATTTAGAGCTAATCAATTTAATATTATTTGGCTTTTACTGAAGATTATAACAGAGCTTTTGTATTGACATAAAAAGCTGCCAGTAAGTACTTCTTGAAAAAAATAGCAATTAAAAAAAGAGGCATTTTGAAATGCTTTTTTTGTTTCCTGGAAAGATTTCTATGGGCTGTATCATGTTGTGCCTTTGATATGTAATGGGGAGTTGACTCTGTGTCAGAGAGAGGGGGTATTGGTTTGTCATATGGCCATTTTTAATATTTTCTTGCTCTTTTTAGGTAACTTTCATGACTAGTGGTAAAAGGAAGATGTAGAAGTTGTGGTATGAAGTTTGCTTGTCATTTAGGTAACATTTAGCAAAGAGCTTCTGTAAGTGTGAGAAGTTGGGGAACGTGTGTCATCTGCTGCTCTGCTCTGGTTCTTTTCAATCTCTGCTCATGTTGTAATCTGGAGGATTTGGAAATGTGTGGGACTTGGTGGCTTCTGCTGTGCTGGGTACCATGTGATGCAGCCTGTGCTGAAGAGCAGTATCTTTTTCTTCTTGAGCATTCCCCAGATTGCCAAATGCAGCTTCATTTGAGCTTGTGAGGAGCACCCAACTCCAAGACAGCTGATTCTGCACAGCTCTTAGGTAGTTCTTTAGAGCAGGGCTCAGGATGTTCCATGGCAGGTAACACTCAACTTAAAAATCAATACCACTTGTATTTAATTTGTAGTAGCTCTTACTCCCCAAAGCTGGACCTGTCAGCATATAATTGATAACAAATAGGGCAGGGCTCTTTGATCAGCTTAATCAGGGAAGAAGGAGACTGCCCAATGAAACACCCATGGGTTACTCAGCCTGGTTTCCAAAAAGATCAAAGCTGGGCAGGTATTCTTCATCCCTGCCAAGTGTACTACCACAGACGCATTTTTAAGCGCTCCTTGCATCACTTCTGGAGGTAGAACTCTAATGTATTAACACTACTGAACAAACGGAGTTGGTCAAAGAGCAGAAACTGCTAACTTTATTTTCTTGGATATTTCCTTTGAGATTTCTAGAAGCATAGATCTTTTCCCAGTGCTTTCCTAATCTGTAGGTGACTATTTTGGAGCCTAGCTGCCTACTAGCAATCTCAAACTGGTTCTTTTTATTGCTAGGGAATCTTTATGTAAGGACTCCAGACAGTGATGTGCTTCTGTGGCAGGGTGGAGAGCTGTGGTTGGGCTGATGTTCAAGTGAATTACCTGACTTCTCCAGTCAAATTTGAACTGATTTCTTTTGGTGTTTATTCTGTGGAGATTTAAAAAGTTGAAAGGAAATAATGGTACTATGTGCAGTGCTTTTTACAAGGTCATAAAACAAAGCTGTAGTTTTGCACACCTCTGAATATCTCTGTAGTGCATACAGCCAAACTTTCCTTGTAGCACTGAGGGCTTCTCTTCTGCAGTCTGATACACTGCTGAAGGCTTCCCAGCTGGAAGAGGAACTCTATCAACTGCAGAGTCTTGAAAAATAAAAAGACATAAAATAACTACAAATTCCATTTATGTGATAATCACCTCTCCAACTAAACACCTTGCTAGGTTTTTGAGAGAACTGTCAGTAAAAGCCTTGTGGTGCTTGCTGGATAAAGTATCCAAAACCCATGAAGAATTGATATAATGGGGCCAAATTTGACTGGGAATGTTCTCTACTATCATGAGAACCAAGCTTTTAGTGTGGTTACTGGATTTGAGTGTGTTTTGAGGGCGGTATATTCACAGCCATGGAGTAATCTTATTTCTGGCTGAATGTTAATTTTTGTAGTAGTCCTGTAATAAGGCACTTTCTTGACATTTTTAGCACAGTGATTGTGTCCACGCAGAAGCCAATACTGAATGATCAGCAGGTGTTTGCTTAATCTAGCAAGCCTGTTTGCAGAGATTAGTAAGAGCATCTCTGAAAACTGGATGGGTCTAAACTCTGATTTCCAGTGGGAGCCACTGATTCAGTCAGGCTGATCTCAAGTAAACCACCAGGCATTCAGTGCTTCAGGTCACTGGGTGTGAAGTACTTGCTGTGAAGTTTCTCATTGGGTGTTGACACTGAGGGTTTGCTGAGACAAGCAATGATTTCCTTCTGTCCATATTTGTGCTCCCCCATGAAAGGGAATAAAAAACCCAAATCAAAGAAAACCCTTCAGGTCAAAGAAATAAGAAGGAAAAAGTGAAATTAAGAGCTCTATAAAAAGACAGTGTGCTGGCTGCCTCTTCCTACCTGAAACCCTGAAGTCTTGATTTGACCTCCAGGTAAGCTGTTTGAGCATGCAGTCAGACATGTGTTTGTGCTGAATGCTAAATCGCTCTGTGATCATTATTTAATGGAAACCACCCATGACAAATTGTCAGGCAATATTTTGTTCTTTGCTGTAGGACACATGAAACAGCCCTTTAGATCCATCAGCCTGCTGGTGCTGTTTGTGATTTTTGGAAATGACTGTGCTGGTAACAGTTGGCTCCCGCTAGTCTGGGTTTAGCAGCTAATGGCTATCGAATTCCTTCAGCAGCAGTAATAACAACAGCAGACTGAGGCTGACACAGGAGACAGTGATTTGAAAAGAGGGAAAGTCGAAGTTAGTGATGCAGAAGCAGGGTGGGGGCACGCACATGGGACAACAGGCTTTCCAGAGCTTTTGCTGACAAGGGATGCAATTAGTTAGAGTCAAATCCACTGGGTTTTGCCTTGTTTGTTATCCCTAAGGACCACTGTTTATTCAGCTGCTTTTCTACTTGTCTTCTCTTTTCAGTATGAAGGACTGTCTGTAAAACAGGCTGAAATGTTGAGCTGGCATGATTCCTGCAGTCAGAGACTGAATTCAGTTGGAAAATAGGTGAAATTCTCCAGCTATTGAAACAGGCTGAGCAAACATGCAGGGTATGCTGCCCTCTGGGAACCTGTGGTGCCATTGGGGTCAGATATGGCTGGAGACACTGTCACAGAAACCCTCTCCTGGCTGTGGGGCAGAATGAATGCTACAGCCCTTTGTGCAAGGGAAAGATGATTCTTTGGAATAGAAAATGCAGGTAAAGAGATGGTTCCACGTGCTCAGGGTTTTCTCCATCCCATCCTCTTTTAAAATTGCATCTATGGATTCGATATTGATTGCTCCGGGCTTTCATGAGGGCTTGCTTTGAAATTTAGTCAGAAATTCTGCATTCTTTTAGAGTCAAAGCACCCAGTATCCTCATGTGATTGGCTCCTGCCAACAAAGTCCTTTTTGAATTAATTCAGTTAGAAAAAGGTGTTTCTAGAGGATACTTTGTGAATTCCCGGTGAGCAACTATGGAAACTCTTTGTCCTTTTTTGAATGTCTGTAAATAAGAGCTCACCAGAAAACCCTCTGGAGCTGATGGAAATAACTCTAATCAATTCTAGTAGTGAAAATCCACTTAAATCAAAATCTTTTCTTCCTCTTTTTATAAAAGTTGTTATCTCAACAAATTTGGGGTTTGACATCAACCTTTTTCCTTGCATCAGTTCTATCTTCTTGTTGCTGTGGGTAATAATTGTAGCTACTGTTGGCAAGCAGCAAAGGATCATCATTTTGAAGGACAGTCTTTGCTTATGATGATGAATGGTGGGGAAACAATAGCTTGATTTCTTATAAGCAAGTAGTGCATCCTAAGCAGAGCAGCCTCAACTGGAACTGGTGATGTCTTTGAAATGCAATCATCCACTTGAGCAGTAGCTAAATGTACCATAAATGTTACTGATCTCACATCTGCCTCAGTTCAGGATTTATCTTGGCTAGGAGAGCAGACAGCAGGGTAGTCATCCTGACCATGATGCAGGGCTCCCAAAGCAACACGCTGCCTTGCTCTGACTTACCCCTCTGATCACCACCTCACTCACCTGACCCAAAGTTGCCTTTGCTGTACTGAACCACATCCAGCTGGGATAGATCACCAGCTGTCATCACTCACAGATGCCATCACAACCTTCCCCCTCATGTAAGCGAGCTGCAACTTAAACCAGAAGTAAAAATGATGCCATGTGAGTCAAAGGTGTTTGTTTCTTTCTGAGTGGGAGCCACATATCCAGAAAAAAAACCTTATCTCTAAAGCCTGCTCCTTCAAATACAGTCAAGTGGGATAACGGGGAGAAAAATAGCCCAGACAGAGCAGAAAATGAAATGACAATGAGTGTAATTTAGGCTGTAAATGTTGACAGTGAAAATTAAATTCAGACTGGTTTTAAGAGCACAGCCAGGGTCAACAGCTCAACTTATCTGTCTGGATGAACAGGAGCTGGGTTAACAATACTTGGAGATTGTCTCTCTTTTCACATTAATGATTTGCATTTAGGACTTGGTGGATGTGACCACATGTTTTGACCCAGTTATCTTTTGCCAGTAAGCCTGATAATTTTAGCTCTGGTTAGTGCTACAATATTACCCAAAACTAGATGCCAGCTTTACATTTGCACCTTTGCTTTTTCCACTTCTGCTTACCTTGGGATAACATTCTCAAGGACCTGCACATTTGTGAGTACACTGTGATGGTGTCCCTGGTGAGCATTTTCTGAATGCTTGGTCCTCAGGCAAAAAATGACACGGCCAAAACCTGTATCAGTCATGGTTTTAGCTGTGCATGGTTCCCTGGGGCAGAGGGGATGTTAAAAGTATTCTTATGCTTTCATGGGCAGCAGTCAAGGGCTCTGGAGTATCTGGTGTCATATGAATGCAAACCTTGGCACTTCTCAAAGCTTGATTCCTCTAATACCTCTCATCAAAGAATCTGCTCTTCTCTAGTTACTGCTCATGCCTTCAGCTCTGTGGAGGGATGATGTGATTGCATGAACCATTGGCTCTGACTCCTGCTTTACTTAGAAGGAAGAGCATCAGAGGCTCATCCTCTGTGCCGCCTCAAGCTTCTTACTATGGACATAAAGTTAATAATTCAGTAAGCCCCTTCCAGCCAGGACACCTTGTAAGGAATACTTCCCTTCTTGTGGGACCAATACAAGAGATTAAGACATTAAGAACTGATGGGAGTTTGGTGCAAATGAGTTGCTCTCCAGTGAGTAGGTGGGTGCTGCCGTCCATCCAGTGAGACGTGGGGCGGTGTGGAGGAGGAGCTGTCCCTGGGAAGTGCTGTGAATGTCTCTGAGGGTCAGGGTTGCATCACTGGCACAGAGCTTTAGTAAGTGTGGTGTCCTGCAGTGTCCCAGCAGCTGAGTCTTTACAGAAGGTCAAGCAGAGGAGAGGGAATGCCATTTTTACATTTTAACAGAGGGGGAATAAAATTCCTGGTCGATGGTGAAAAGAGCTGCTATGATTTCAGGCACTGCCATTGCCTCAGCTCTTGCAGACTGTTGGGAAGAAAGGGTTACCATTCATCCCCACACACAGCCAGCACTGAAAGGGGAAAAACTAACTTCTGAAGCCAACATTTTAGTGGAGAAAGGCCCTCTAATGAGAGTATGGAGCAAGCCCAGCGCTTGTTACTATGCTGATTTGGAGTGACAAGTATATCTCTGGATATTAGGGAAGTAGTTTAAAATATGCCATAGTTTTTAGCATAATAAGATGCACTGCAGATATGTCACATCCATTTTATTCTTCACAGCTGTTTACAAAAGGAAAAAACAACCCCAAAACCCTGAGATTGGAGCAGCTGCAGTCACTCAGCTGTCAATGTGGGACAAGGCTCTTTCTGCTCTTTTATTTCCACTTCACTCTGTTCTGCTGCACATATTTGGCTGTTCTGTGAATTTGCAGATCATGAGATTTTTTTCAAACTGCCTTTGATCTATACAGAAAGACTCACCCAGTTCTCATTTGAATTCATTAATACTTTGAGTAGGCATTTTAATTTTATGTTTACTGGCTTGTTTCCTTTCATAATGTTATCTAACTGACAAGTTTGTCGTGCTCTGCATTACCTTTAGACTTTTGAATCTAAAACATTTCCTCTTTCCTGAAAGCTATGATAATTTTTAGAGAGGCTACAAGGCATCTTCATTTCCTTGGGAGAAAACCTGAATTATCCTCAGCTTTGATTACTATCAAATCAACATTGAAGCACTTAATCTCTTTTACAGTATGAACAAAGTATGTTTTATACCATCAACTATAGTTTGAATTGTAGTTTAAAAATCTGCTTAAGCACTAACAGCAGCATTTTGTTTGTGATTTCCATGCCAGGGAAGTCACAGCATTAAAGGAATTTCCTGTGTTGGAGTTTTTCCCCACAAAGGCCTGTTGTCTTTTCCCCAACAATTGTGAACTTAGCACAATGTACAGAATGTTAGCAAGAACTTTAATTCCTAAACATGCCGGCCAGAAGGATGAGGAGAGGATGTGGTTTTTGTTGATCAAGCACAACCATTTCAGTGGAAAAAATGCACTACAGCTGGTCAGACCATTGATCTCGTTGCTGGGCTAGTGCTATCCTTGGGGAGGGTATAGGTGTTAGCAAATCACCAAACTGTGAATCATTCAGTGTCAGAAGCATTTGGCTTGTCTCTTCTTTAAGTTCTTGTGGTCAAGTGTGGTACAGTGGGCTTGAGAAAGGAATGTGTTTTGGATGACCAGGATGATGAATGTATGATGCTTCATGTTTATTTGTAATGTCTTTTTTATACTTAGAAATTGCTTACATGTGTATCTGTATGTAAATAAATGTTTAATCCTTTCCACTTGGTGTTTAAAGTGTTTGATATTTTGGTTTTTTGATTTGGACTGCAACAAAGTTGCCTTAAATACAAGGCCTTCAACTGCCATGATTTGATATTAGACCAGCAAGTGAATGGGTGCTAAGGATTTTCTGCTTGGGCTGAGACTACTGAGGCTCTCAAAGTACTGAGACCTCACGAGAAGAGCAGATGTAGAGCTGCTGCCCATGGGAGCCATGTCCCTTTGCACTAGAAGAGAAAATGAATATTCAAAGCAGGAGAAATTATAGAGGTTTGAAATGCCAAAGAAATGCTAGCATCAGGCACTAGAGGGTGGCCTTTGACAGAGGCACCATCCTCTCACTGACCTTGCAAAGCTGTGGCAGGTTGAACTCTTGTCCTAGCAAGCTGCTGGGTTTGTGTAGGATAAATGTTGGATGGTGGTTGGATGCTTCGGTTGTCTTTTATTCTTTGACCCTGCCACTTTTTTAATGCTATTCCTTCTGTTCAACCTTCAACTTGCTGTTTTCATTCTCACTGAACTCCAGTGGAGTTCCCTAATGACCTGCCTTCCTCAAGGTCTAGAATACTTTTGGACAAGATCTCCCATTTTAAGACTTTTGTCTTTTGGTAAATATATAAAGTTTGTGCTCTGACTCATTCTGGGGATCAGGTTTCCTCTCCTGTGCCCTGCTCCACATCAAAGACAACTCCTGCTAACAGCTTACTTACACAGAGAAACGAGCTGTGAAGCTTGAAGACACCATGTGTCTTTTATTGCCTTTTCCACTGACCTTGAAGCTCCTTCCTTGGTAAATGTCTGACATGAGGGCTGGACCATCTGCTCTTCCTTCCCCAGGAAGCTGGCAATTCGAGTCGGTGAGAGAACAGAGAGGTATTTGGATAGGGAAAAGTCCCTGTATGCTTCTAGGTAGGAACAAGGCAAAAGGAGAGGAAGGAAACATCCTTCAGATGCTCAGACTGCTTGGGAAGTGAGTATTTTCTGAAAGAGAGGAGGGCTGGAGTGTGTTGCTTTTGGGGGTGAAGGCTGGAGAAAATGGACCAAGCTCTTCCTGGGGAAAGGTAAGGGGCAGGTGAAGAGTAGCAGCTCTTCCTTGCAAGGAGCATGTATCCAGTGGGATGTGCACCTCTTGTTCAGCAGGTGTAGCAGCAAGGGTACAGCCTGTGCCAGGCTTTGCTGAGGGTGAAAGGAATGGGAGCACACAAAGGCTCCCTGCAAAAAGGGAACAAGCTGCCCAGGGGAAGAAGAACAAGGCTGATTGACTACAGGAGCAAAAGCAAGAGAGCTTTTTCTGCCTCTCTTCCATCCTCTCATGGTCAAAGTCTCCCTACCAAGCATGTGGGGAGCTCTGCCCAGATGTCATCTTGCTGACAGGGGCCTGTCACACAACAGTACTTTTTGCTGTCAGCCTGTGTGCAGTCCTCTTGCACAAAGCACAGGAGGATCTGAGTGTCCTGCTTTAATTTCAATGGTATGGCACAGACAGTCCTGCCTAATTTAAAATCTAGTCTTGATTTATGGATTTCTATGCATAGGGAATCAATCACAAACCCAGCATGCATTTTCAGGAGTTTTATTACCCTCAGAATTAAACATGCTGAGCTTTAGTCTTTTTGCACAAGCTTATCCTTATAATCACATCAGCCTGCACCAAAGCTATCACTTACTGTAGTATGTGAATGAATTGTCTGCTGAATAAAATCACTCATGCTGGACCAAACATTTCATGTCAAGATGCTGTCAGGTATACGATGTAGAAGCTCTGGCAGTGTTTCATAGCTAGCTGCATCAAGTCTCTGGTGTGTCACTTGGATCAGGTCTAACTCCTGGTGATGTAGAGGGTGTCTGTCCAGTTCATCACAAGGGAGTGCTTAAAGAGCCAATGGTAACTGCAGTACCCTATTATGTGCTGCAGTAGAAAATAAAACTAGTTTCAAGTGTTATAATGTCTTAAAACCTTTTCTGTATTGCCTTCCCTATGCTCAGAGCTTTAGGTGTGAGTAATGCAGTCTTTTCCTTCATTTAATTTCATTTTCATAAGTTATACATGCAGATTTATAATTTCCAGGCAGGCAACATTTCTCACTCTTTTTTCACTTGCCCTAAGGGTTTATCAAGTTGGATTTTACTTGCAGTACATAAAATATTTTCAATAGTCACAGCACTCAGCAAATGCAGGCACAAGCCCAGGCCTGTTCACCTGGCCTTATCCTGGACCCCTGCCTTACCTTGACTGAAGCAGCTCTGGTGTGGTTTTGGTGCGCTGATTTGCTGGGCTTAAGCTCAGCTGGGCAACTCATCAGCAGCTTGCAGAGCCCATACGGTTTATGCTCTTACCTCCTGCCCCTCTGGCTGTGCCAGGAAGCCTTGCACAGGGAGCTCTGTGACCTTTACAGCAGAGCCCTGCCACATTCTGCAACAGTGCTGTCACTGGCACCACACTTACCAAGTAACTCCACTCCACCTTGGACACAGAACCACAGAATGGCTTGGGGTTGGAAGGGACTTTAAAGATCCTGTTCCAAACCCCCTGCCATGGGCAGGGACACACCTTCCACCAGACCAGGTTGCTCAGAGCCCCATCCAGCCTGGCCTTGAACACTGCCAGGGATGGCGCATCCACAGCTTCTCTGGGCAACCTGTGCCAGTGCCTCACCACCCTCACAGTGAAGAATATTTTCTGTGTATCTAACCTAAATTTCCCCTCTCCCAGTTGAAAAACATCATCAGCTTGTCAATTAAACATCGTTAAAAACTGTGATGTCTAATTCTGCTCTTCTTCTGTCTCTTTCTTTGCTATAACAAGATGCTCCTTTTTCTTCTGATTATGCCTAGGGTTCAGGGACTGCAGGGCTCTAGGCTTGGACCTGTCAGAAGAAATCTTGCACTTCTTTCCACTGCCATCTGCAGTTGCAGGATCCTTAAACACGAGGAAGAACTTTTGAGGTGTGCTTGAATATCTTGCTGGGGACAGCAAGAAGAGATGGTTTGCTGGTTAAGGTCTTTCAGTGATCTCCAGAGCTGTGCTCCATGTCCTTTCAAAGGCAAATCTTTGAACCTGTGCCTGGATTTCAACTGTAAATAAGGAGCGGGAAAAAAAAAAAAAAAACAAACCAACCAATTCTGACTTGGAAAAGCTTCTTTGTAGAGGGAATTCACCTGTGCAGACCTGCTGCATAACCAAGTGTAACTTTCTCCTGGGTCAGCCTGCTGGAATGCCTGCAGCCTCAGCACATCTGCACCTTTGGAAGGAGAGGCTGTACCTCATTAATACCCTGCTCAGCCACAGGAGAAGCTTGTTTGATGCCAAATACTCTTCTCTCTCCCATCCGTCAAAGGGAAAGGCATTTGCTTAGAAGGTGCAGAACTTAGGCTAAAGACTGAGGAACTGAAAAAGTTTACCTGTGTGTTCTGTGATGGTGATCCACGCTAAAAATCATGATGAGGAACAAGGTGGTGAGAGTAAATGCCCTCATTCCTGAGTTTCCTGAAATTAATGAGCAGGTACATAGTTATTGTGTAGAAGATATATGAAGGCATGCAGATCACAGCTCAAATTCCAAAGATTTTTTTTTTATCTACCCCAAACGTGGTTTTTGTTGGCTGCCTTAGGAAGGTCCTGCCTGCTGGTCTGTGGGTGCCCCACTGAAGCACCAATTGTGGGACCAAGGGACTGTGAGGTTAGAGAAGCCTTTCAGTCACACAGGAAGCCCTTCTAGCCCTCACTCCAACAACAATAAACAACATATAGCAAGTAAAATGCACAGGAACAGAATCAGCACCAAATGATACATTCCCACAATACTCCTTTAACATGCAGCAACTTCTGCCTCTCAGGTTTCCTACAGCAGAAGTGGTCTCTTTATAACCTTAAAGTCCTTTGGACATCAGTATTGATACAATTTGTTCCTTGCATGCTGAGACACAAAACTCTTCTGAACATGGAGTGAGGCTTAAGGAAGTGCTGTAGAAATTATATGAGGCCTCAAACATCAGAAGATAAAAATATCCACCTTGCAGCTGAGGAGCCAAGTAATCCCTCCCTGCCACCAGTCACAATGTAAATGGTGCATATTCATTTTATACCTCAAAAGAAAAAAAAAGCATTTTCAGGCTGCTCAGATCCTGTGCCACCAGATTCCCACATCCTTCTGCAGGGCCTAACTTACAGCAGCAGATCCAAGATTTCTCTGTTCAACGATCCTAAATGCAGCTGTTTTGGGTTGGGGGTATGGAAGACCTTAAAGCAAGGAGAGGATTCACTGACAGGAATCTGCCACTAGCAATCTTTAACTTGAAAAAGCCTATAGGAAAACTGGGAGCTGCTACCAAGCTCTCAGGATGGCTCCCTTCACCCAACCCAAGGCTGTCACAGGATCCCAAATGGGCTCAGATAAAAGGCACCATCAAATCTTCAATGAAAACTTGGCCCTTTTCCCCAGAGTCATCAGGCAAGAATCTGGAGTGGACATGGACTCCAGCGCTGCTCTTGTGATGAAAAGAAAACAGTGAACATTAAAGCACTTCAGCTACTTGTACTGTATTAAGTGAGATTTATTCTATACTCAGACATTTACAAAAGTGTTTATTGCACATCCTAATTAATTTTCAATAAAATATAGTAAACTGCTAGTTCTGATTTCCCTCATCTCTGTAGTACAAAGATCTTAAAATAAACCCAACTCCTCTTAGTAAGACATCTGCCAACAGGTGTATAAACAATTTAACTTTTAACTAGCTCTTTTCTTCCACTGGCTCTTCCCCAAAAGTTTAAAAAAACAATTAAAAATAACACAGCATAGAAATGTATCTTTCTTAGTGTTTTGGCTTACTGGAAAAAGGGGTCTGTGCTTGGAAGAACAGCTCAGGAGACCAGACAGTTGGCACTTCCAATACAGCCCCTGAATGATTTCCACGTGAGAGGTGATTCTCGCCTTCTAAAGGGGAACAAGTTTTCAGGACTTTATCATTTAAAAATGAGGTCTTGGTGCCACTTGCAGGTACAGGAGTTGTAAGAACCCTGGCTCTATCCCCAGGGCTTATTCTCTCATTTTGGATGAGATTTTCATCACTTTCACTGTTCTTTCTGCTTTCAGAAATAGGGCTCCTGCCAGTGTGCCCACGGGTGGAATGCAAGTCAGCAGCCCAGCTAACTGTTTTTAAATTTAAAGATGCAGTTGGTTTCAGCCCTTTCTTTGAAGATGGAGGGATCCACTCCTCAAAGCTGGCAGGCAGTTGGCTGCTAAGGAACTGCTGTGAGATGGAGCTACCACTTTCTTTGTCTTCTCTGTTCCTTGGCCTCCCACGTTTCACTAACTTGCTGGTAAGCTGCTGCAGCAGAGTGTTCTGAAAGGAACACCTAGATCGCTTGCATTTGGAATGGATTTTAGTGGGATTTTTAGGGGTGAAGAAGGTGAAAAAAGAGCTCCTTTCCCTAACAGGCCAGAGTTTCTGCAGGGGTTTTGTCATAGGGGTTGACTGTGAATAAGGAGCAAAGTCCTGAGTGCAAATTGAACTGCATTCTGCATCAAAAAAGGAGTAAGGTACAGGTGTGCTGTGCTTGCTAAAAGCATGAGGGGACGTGTGGACGGATGAGCTCAGTTTTGAACTGTTACAAGGAACACCTCCAGGAGAAAGCATCAATTCAGTTGTGACCTTCTCTGTCAAAGTATCTTCCTGTATTAAAGAATTACATGATTTATTTAAGAATTCCACAGGCTTTGCTACCTCTCTTACACTTGCATCAAAGAGCTCAGCAGAAGCATTGTAGCTGCCTTCAAGGAAGATGTTGTTCCACTGCAGCTCTTTCCTACCAACACTTTTGAACAGATTATCCGACAGTTCTGTCAATGGTTTTAATTCTCTCTTATATATCCTTCTTGCACTGTTGGGAGTTGGTGGATCGGAGACCTGGGCCCCTGTGAGTGTTAGATCTGTTTTTTGGCTTGGTATAGAATAATTTTCTTTATTTTCACAACCAGCTAAACAGCTTTCATGTGAAGAATGCACACAGGTGGCTGCCTTGCTCTTTTTTAAATGGGAGGTTTCTCCATGCAGCCTAATAAAAGACCAAGATGAATTTGCAGGGTCACTACTTGCTTCTTTAGACTGCACACATATGCTCTGAGAAACAAAAGGCTCTGGTGTAACTGGTGAGGATGCTCCACATTCCTTAAGCGTTGAAGATAAATCACTAGAGGAAGATTCACCTTGTGACACATCACTTGGAGGGCTTGCAGTTGACTGAAGACAAGCAAACATAGTGTTCTCCCAACTATCCTTCTCTGCTGGCAGCGAGAGCCTCCCTGAGACACTGGCTGCAGGCAAATCACCCGGGGCCTGCCTGGGATACGATTTGTTAAGATTTACACCCAACTTGCTACTTTCAAGATGGACACATTTGCCTGCATCAAGGCTGGGTGATGTTACAACACTCCTGCCCTCCTCTATTCTGGCTAACAGTTGATTTAGGCTTTCTGAGAATGGGAGCTCTTCCCAAAGCATAAAGTCCATCTGAGACACTCCAGCTACATTTACATGATTCAGAGCTGAGGCATCTCTCTTGCAAACAAGGGAGTTGTGGGATTTTTCTGGGTAACAATAATTTATACTATTAGTTTTTGGGTAAATGTTTCTTATCTCAGATTCCAAGGGATGTTGTAACAGCTTGGAACTGTGTCCATGTGAACATTCGCTGTTTGACGAGGATTCTCTCTCCAATTTATCAGTGGCAGAGATACTGTCAGTCTGCCTAAGCTGTGAACTCGATTCATTATCCTTCTCTTTATCCCCATCCTTCACAGACGAGATGAGAAACTCTGAGTCCCAAAGAGTTTGATTGTTGAGGCTTACACTACCCAATTTTGCAGAGACAGGCCTCTCTTCTTGTTCACGCTGTTCACTCACCAGCTTTCCCACTTCCAGAGTGGGAAAGTCTTCCGCTGTTACCCAAGCAACAGATGAAGTCAGACTGAAGGACTGCTGCCAGCACCCTAAAAAACTTTCCCTGCCACTAGACTGAACAAAACCGGAGCTCCTGCTCAGGCTAGACAAGCTGCTGAGCTCACTGAGAGGTTCATCTATGGGAGCTGATGATGCATCAGGTAAGTATGAGCTGTTATTACAGCTCCTGAATTTTGCCGACTGCAGGAGACGATCTAAGTAGCTGATAACAGTAAAGCCAGTAACAGCAGCATTTGGCAGGAAGATCTGGCAAGCTACAAGGTTTTTCGTACTTCTATTAATCCTGGAACACTTCTGCAAGATGCTGCTGGCAGCAGAATGCCCTCCATATTCCCTTGCACAACCCTGGGGGGGGATAAGAAAACAAGAAAACCAACGAACTTAGAGAAAAAAAATTAACACATCTTCTAAATCAGGTGTAAATTTAGGTCTCACTTTTTGTCAGGATCTGCAAGGAAGAGAATACAAAACAGTCTGTCACACAAGGCGGTCCCTGGGAAATAAGCCCTGGCAAGGGCTATAACGGGCATCACAGTGAGAAGTTCTTTGCTTGTTGCAATTAAAGGGTTTTGGAGCTGGAAAAACAACCAAGAACTCTGAGAAAGGACTTCACAGAAAACTTGTTCCTCCCTTTAGGGCACTGGATGCTTCCGGGCTTCCTCTGGTGCAGTTCAGTGCGAATGGCTGGCAGCCTAAGGCCAGAACTTCTCTTTCATGCCCGAGGCACTGGGCAGCACTTGAAGCAAAGCACTCTGGTACCAGACACTTGACTTGGCAGCTCAGTACCAAAGCCAGCATGGCACTTTCTGTGCACTACATCTGGGAAAGGGAAATAAGCTACAAGCTTTATCTGCTCTGATTTTTTTTAGAGAGCAGTGTTTCAAAGGAGCTTCAACTACGATTCTTTATAAAACCTGCTTCTCTCTACACAGAAATTACAGGTGAAAAATTACGTTAAATGGAGAGGGAATTAGCTAATATTTTAAGAAGTGAATAAACCCTTTCTCGTCTACCCCTCAAGGCCTGGCAAAGCCAGACAGGCCAAAAAGCAGATATAGTTATCTCCAACAACCCTCCTCCTCCCTGAGTCTGTGCAAGGGTTGAGGCTGAAGGCTGTTAGCCAAGGACAACGCCCTTCAAAGTGAGTCTTTAAAAAGTATTTTATGCTGGTTCTGAGTATTATCTGGGAGGGTACAACTGTATACACAGCTGAACACAACTATACAGAAATGTCTACAGCCAAGGGCTGCACTAAGAGTCTCTGAATGTGTGTTCAGCCCTTGTGTGTGCAGGAGCAGCCACAAGGCTGGTGATACTTAGGATTAGTTATGCTTGTTAAGGTATGAGGCCCACAGACCTGGTCAAAGGTTCCAGGTAAGTAAAGTTAATCCATTAAGTCCTCCAAGTTCCATTACTTTAGATGCTGTACATCAGAAAAAATCTCAGTTCAGATACAAACCTCGTTGTACCTGTGGGAGAGGCAAAGCACCTGCCAGGTAGGATTTAGTTCACAGATTTCATAATATGAATGACTCATATAAGCACCACTTGACGAGAACCTTGAAGACTGTTTCTATAGAAATACTGCTAAGATCTAATGTTTAAAAGTGTGTTAAACACATAAAAGAGCCACCAATGCAGGTATCAAACAGCTGTACTTTAACAACATTTTGAAAATGCTCTAAAATCCAGAAATATTAAAATGCTACAAGGGGATGTGCTTCTCTTTACATTTCAGACTGGAAAGGAGACTACACAGCATGGGAAAGGTAGGGCAGTGCTTGGAAAGAGAGTCTGCTTCTTGCTCCAACTGTATATGGCTTTTTTACAGACTCCAAGCTGTTCCTGATATGCACAGGAGCTGGCATTGCTCAGGCTCTCCAAAAAGCACCCTGACAATCTGTTAAGCTCACTACTGCCATTCAAGATGATTTTTGGATGTGACTCATTTTAAAAAACCCACAGGAGTCTTGGGGGAAAGAAGCAGAATCCTTGTCATGTCCTACCCTTAAATTTTCTCAAATTCCCAAACGATGTTGTAAATGAAGCTTTGATAACTCAGTCTATACCCCTAACTGGCTATAAAAATTCACTGAAAGGCCATTATGTGGATTAAAAGTTACCTTCACTCCAAATATGAACCTTTTTCCAAGGAAACAGGTTTCCACTGCTTGAACTAACGCTCTTGAAAATGACTCTGTGTTTGTTTCTCCTGACAGCTGATCGAAGTCTTGAATATACCTTGAATAAAAACATACAGAAGTATTGGACCAACAGAGGAAGTCTTACACAGCATTTTAGCTGTAGTGTAGTGCTAATGAGGATACATGTTAAGGAAAAGATTCTGTGGTAGCTTCAACTAAACATAGAATGAAATCAGTAAACCATGAACCTATAAGTTCAATTCTTTAGTTCACCTAATTAGTTAGTGAGATATAGTAAACAAAACAACCACTCTGAACAGGTTTAATACACACATAACTTTCAGGTGTTCTCATGTGGTTGTGATTTTTCTGCCAACAGTGACTGTACAGTGCTGTCAATATGCTGCTATTCCTTACACATCCTTCCTTCCCAGGCCTTTACAGCACAGTAGTATCCATGTGAGACGTAGAAATAACTGCTTTTCACGGCTGAGAGCAGTACAGCGGTGTAGGGCAGAATGCCTGCCATGAGCAGGTTATTAATGCTGCTAACATGGCATTAAAAACAATTCAGCTTTGAGCCAGTGATAACACAAGGCACTGGAAAATAACAGACTAGATAAAGAAGCAGGGAATCTATCTGAATATCCCATCCTAGCAGTTTCACATTTCAGAAAATCTGAAGCCTGTAATGTGGGTGGTCAGGCTCTGAGGACTGACAGACTTCCTTAGAATTCCCTTCTTTCTTTGGAAAAATTTGGTCATATTGACAAAAAGTCACAAGGTGCATTCGAACTGTTAAAAAAGAAAGCCCAGAGGCTCTATCTGGAAAAGTCAACTTACTTAAACAAAGGAAATTCTATCATCTCAAAAAAAAAAGGAGAAAGGACACGAGGAAGAAGCCAAACAAACCAAACAGTGAAGATCACTTAACAGGCAGTAGCTGCCTTCAACAGACAAGTGGAGGATTTCTTGTACTACCTAGAAGTAATCCATCGCAAACCATGAAGACTTCAGGAAGAAACAAACTTTGGCATTTTCTCAAGGTGAGGGGTACCAAGGAAATGCTGGAAGGGAGCACTTTAGCAGTTACTTCCCACGCATCTTCCCACCATCTAGGCTCATTTCAGGTTTTTTAGGCTGAATAAATAGCAGCAGCTATATGGTCAGACAATCTATTCCTTACCTCTGCAGATTTTCTGCAGTGACCCCAAAGAATGGATCTAAGCAACTTCCGAAAACAGTGATGTCAAACAAATCATTAGTGTCAGCAATCTTTAGGGACAATCTATATCTGTAGCTTGCATCTTTAGCTTCACCTGTGCAGCCACATTTTAGACAGTTGAACCTGACAAAAAACAGAAAAAGGATAAAAAAGACTGAGTACACAAATTTCTGTTAATCACTGCTGAGGTAAGAACTTCTCTGCAGTCATAAGTATTACCACCAAAATGTATCAAATATTCCATAAAAAAACCAAAGTTTTTTTCTTATTCTTTACTCCTTGAGGCATCAGTCTTATCAAAGGCTCAGAGCAAGATGTGTGTATTATGACAGAATGCCTCTGGCTCCTTTTACTGATTTATTAAATGCTAGCCTGTTGTGAAATTGAAGGGACAGTGGGCTTTGAGAGACAGTTTGGGTGCAATTTTGAATTCCCTGCAGCCATTTTTTTTACATTTCATTCTGGTTTGGGATTTTTCTTCCTGCAGCTTGAGTACAAATACCTAGGTTTAAAAAAATAATCAGGAAACAGCACTGCTATCTTGTAGTTCAGCATTTGAAACAACAGATATCCTTGTTTTACAATGTCAGCTCCTTCCATTTAGTGCTGACATTCATTGATTTACTCTTCTTCTGTGTGTCAGAGATTTCACCCACCACTGCAATTAAAAAGAAAAGCTCATGCATTTCTGGACATGCACTCAGTGAAGAGTCACCCAGGACTTCCAGGTGTGCTGCACATGTAGAATGAGATGAAAAAAAATAAAATCAGTATTTGATCTGGAGGGACTTTCAGACAATGTCTTCCAACTTAGGAACAGTACTGAGGAGCTGGGTGGACTGCAGGGGATGCACTTGGAAGCTCTAACACACATCATTTGTTCTGCTAAACCATTTACTGCTATTGCATAACACTGAATACAAGAGAACTGTCAAGGCATAACGACCTCTGAGCTGCTCCTGGAATACAGAGATCTAAACAGGGTTAAGTAACATAAGATCCGAAATCAGCACTTATTTCTACAGTGGCTGCATTTTCACTGTTTTATGTTCAGCTAACAGAGATACCGAGTTAATGGAAATCAGTAAATGATCCCCAAAACAGGACATACCTCCTGGAATCCAGTATCAGCCTCGAAAAGCAGTTTTGACAGGCAGGATAGATGAAGCAGGAATTCTGGATGGAAATCACAGAGGCAGCCAAGAGGCCCTGCACACTATTCATGTGCTCACAGCATCACCTGAAACGAGTAAGTTGAAATGGTTCAAAGACTTTGCATTTTATGAGATGTTACTATTAACTGCTTTCAGTTGGGTTATTTTAACATTTTGAACAGCAGTCTTCAGGAAATGATGATCTATTTGAAAATAGAAGTTCTATTAGTTAACTCTTTAAAAAGAAAAAAAAAAAAAAGACGAAGTTATATCATAAGAAGGAAGTATTCATGGCATTTGCACACCACTGCAGACAGATCATGCAAATCTTCACTTGCATTTAGGGAATCTTTATTAGAATTATTCCTGGGTGCAGCACTGCAGCAAATTGCTTTCTAATTCTTTTCCTTAATTTAGAGTGAAGTCAACAAGGGGTTAAAAACTGAAATGATTCTGCACTTGTAATTCTGCAAATGCTTCAACATCAATGACTTGCAAAGGATACTCAGAAAATCTTGAAAAAGGCTCACAATAGCAGCTATATTCCTTTTATATCACACTCCTTGAGCTAAAGAGGCATCTCCAGGTGCTTACTGCTGATTTAAGAGAAGCTGTACAGATTTGACAAATAAATGATGAACTGAACATTTAAATAAATAGGAATGAATTCATCTTTATTCAGTATTAGTTTTCTGCAGATTTATTTTGGCTTTATTATACTATACTGCCCAAAACATCATGTTTTAGGAAACTCCCCCTATTTTAGACAGACAACTTTTTTCTCAGCAGATGTTAGAAACGTGTAGACAGCAATCATAGAATCCTAGAGTAGTCTGGGTTGGAAGGGACCTTAAACATCACCTAGTTCCAGCCCTTCTTCCATGGGCAGGGACACCTTCCACTAGACCAAGTTGCTCAGAGGCTCATCCAATACCTCAAATCACAGATTTCCAGCTTAAATGACCAAAATGTTCTCTACAGCTGAATTAATTGGCTCCTTAAAAGCCCATATTTGCAAAAGCTCTTTTATTACAGTCATAGCTAAATATAAATCTCTCTTCACTATAAGCTGCAGAGTAAATTCAGAATAGGAAGTGAATTCCACATCTTTATCCCAAAACTCTCTCAGAGAGGCGAAAGAGCAAACAGATAAAGGAGACTCGAGTATGGCTTTTACAGGTTAAAAAAACCCCACATTCAATAATCAACAATGATGTTTAGTTAAACTTACAAGTTATTCCTTTGCCCTTTGGGACACCTTTCTCAGCATTCTGGTGAAAACAAGACCTGTAACACTGAGTACTAGAAAAATGTGAGTGACGAAACTCATTACTCTGAGTAGTTCAGACGTTAAAAAAAACCAAACAGTATTCCCTTAATCTGGGAAAGGGAAAAGCTTTAATAGGGGGCCAAACAAAATGAGAAGAAACTATATCTTCAGAACACACATATTAACAGACTAATTTGACTCAGTGTATTGAATGATGCATGACTTCAACTCTTGCCAAAGAGGAATTGTTTTAGTTACAGTACAAGGTAACAGTAAAAAGTACATGGAAACCACATGAACATATAGAAAAGGAGTAATAAAGTTAAGTCTGGTTATTTTATTGCCCAGAAAGGTGGGTTTGGAGAAACTAGCGGGTGCTTTGCATTCCCACCCGTTTTCAACTCAGAACTCTAGAAATAAGGTTCACATAGTTTTTCTTATCTGCACTTTTAAAAGACACTAACAAAACAAAACAAAACAAAAACCCAAACGCCCATCCCAGAAAACACAGAACACTGCAAGCATTCAACTGAAATACGCAAGATAAAACACAGCATTTAAGTGCTCCCACAGGTTCTGGCAAGAGCAAACAGACTCAAGATCACCACCTCTATTTCTCTTTGGGAGAAATACAGAACTCGCTCTCTGGACGCAGACTGAAAGAGGACAGCACGATTAGATCTGTTTTAGCTGAACTTTTTCTAGTAAACAAAACAACCCAAACCTCAGCGCCAGCCGGGGAATCGCACAGCCCTCGAGGTGCGCTCGCTGCCTTTCAGCGGCCCGGCTGCCGGCGCCGTTCCTGTCGGTGCCTGGTGCCCTCTGGTGATCCCGCCGCCTCGCTCTCTCCCTAAGGAAAAGCAAGGCACGAGTCGTTAACACATCTCACTCCCCAGTTTTCACCCCCGAGCCTCCCCGAGGCCGACAGCGACCGGCCGCGCCGATCCGGTCCGACTCACCGAGGCGCGGGCTGCGCTCGGTGCCTCCGGGCGGGGCCGGGGCAGCAGCGGGGGCTCGGCCGCCCGGGGTCCCGCGGCCTGCGGGCAGAGCGGAAGGGCGGAAGTGCGGCTGTCGCGGGCCGAGCTGGGGGCGGGACGGGGCGGCGCTCAGCCAATCGCATCGCATTCCGGCAGGAGCGCGGCCCCGCCTGCCCAATCACAAAGCGCAAACGTCCGCCGCGCCCCCCGCACGGCACGGAGGGGAGAGAGGGGCAGGGCACGTGATTCACTCAGCCAATCGCTGCCTCCCCGCGGGAGGCCGCGCGGCCGAAACACCTACGGAACCCGCCTCAGCCAACCGCGAAGGCGCGCGCGCTCTAACCGCCGACCGGCAGCCAATCGGAAGCCGTTGCTGCTCAGGGCCCTCCCCTCCACGTGTGGGGCTGGCCCCGCCCCCAAGGCCCCTCAGCTCCCCGCGGGGCCGCGCGGGGCAGGCCCGGGCGGGGGAGCCGAGGCCGTATAAAGCGGCGGGACCGGCACCGTTCCTGCTTTTTCTCCTCCTTCTTCTCCGGTTTCTCCCGCTCCCGCTGCCCGCGGCGATGCTGCGGCTCTTGCTGCTTCTGCCGCTCCTCGGCGCGGCCAGCACCCTGCCCTCACCGCTGCGCCGCCGCCGGAGCGCCCCGCTGCCCGTCGGTCCCTACCTGACGCACTACCTGAGCCAGCAGGTGGGAGCCGGTTGTGGAGGGAGGGAGTTTCCTTGGGGAGTTAGAGGGCATTTTCTGCTGTCATTAGCCTCACTCGAGCCAAGTCCCGGGGCGGGACGGGGCTCAGGGGCTTTTAAAAAAGCACTCAGTGCTGGGTCCGTTTGGTAAAACGCTCCAAGCCTCGCGTGTTCCGGTTAAGTGGAGCTGTTTCACGTGTCGGGTGGCCGGCTCTGTTCCGTGTCCGTGCCCTGTATCCTGGCCCCGGAGTCCGTATTCCCGCACACGCCGCACAGCGTGTCAGCGGCGAGGGGCTGCTGCGATCGTGTTCGCAAACAGCACTTGCTGGATGATTTTGTTCGTTTGTTTGATCACCGAGTGGTTTGAGCTGAGAGGGACCTTAAAGATCGTTTAGTTCCCCCTTCCCCGCAGCCACGGGCAGGCACACTGTCCTCGGGATGGAACATGGAGCAGATCTCTGTTACTAGCTTGACCTTTGTCATCCTGTTTTCTTTAACAATTCCTTGGTGAAATCCATGGCATGCGGACAGAAGGGAGGGCTCTACAGTGTTGTCTTAAAGTGCTGGTGTGGTTTTCTTGCATAAGACTGGAAACCCTCTTGTTCACGGGTTTTCATGAAAACGGTCAACACTTCCTTCGGTGTGTCAGAGTGTCTGCACCGTCACTGTTCTGTACCTGGGTCTCACAGGGGAGGCAGTGCCTCTTTTTTCTGGGAGGCATAGTAAGAACGAGGACGTTTTTCTAGTATTCTCTTGGTTTGTTTAGAATCAGGCTTGTAGCATCCGTCTGAATTTCATGCCCTGATCTGCATAGGGAATGGTGGGAAGAAAGTGTTTGACAGGCATAGAATCGTTCAGTTTGGAAAAGACTCTTCAGCACTCATCGAGTCCTACCTTTAACCCAGTACTGCCAAGTGCACCACTGAACAATGTCCCCAAGTGCCATATCTACACCTTTTAAACACCTCCAGGGTTCTTGATTTGACCACTTCCCTGGGCAGCCTGTTCCAATGCCTGATAACTGTTAGTGATTTTTTTTTTTTTTTTGTTGGTTAATATCCTCTCTAAATACCTCTTGGTGCAACTTGTGGCTGGGCATCTTGGATGGTATGAGGATTTAATATCTCCTGTTTCAGCTTTGTACAAGGTGAAGTTGTGATGGAGTGAGGAAAATGGGAAGGTTACAATGACAGAGAGAATAGATATAAAGAAAACAGGTAACCCTTGTAAGATTACCCTGATTAGCTACAGAATAATTTTAGGGTCAAGGTCCCTGACATTTGAAGTCAGATACTGGGAAGGATTTTACTGAGAAATCTATCCACTGAGATTGCAGTGTTCTGCCGACAGTGTTATTGGTTTGGAAATGCTCCTATTCAAGGGGTCTCCCTGCATAAATAAGGAAATTCCCATGTCTTGAAAACATCTCTGCCTGATGTCCACTTGGGTAATGATTTGTGATTTGTGTCCCTGCATTAACTCCCTTAACAGCCCTGGAGCTTGTTTTGTGAGCATAGTGAAGATACTTTATGTAGCGTGTGGCCAGCGTTGGCCAGGATATCACTCCTGCAGCAGTGGTGTAATTCACCCTAATTGTCACGGCACACTGGTTGTTAGACATTGTTATCATAGTATCAGTGGTACTAATTCTGTGCTTTGCTCTGAACCACCCTTTGTCACCATCTGTTACACCTCTGTCCTTATCTCCTCCCGGGGCTGTGCTGTCACCTGGCTTTTCTCCTAGCTCTGGCACAGACAGCCTTGGTGCCATCCAGCTGCCAGCAAAGAGGCAGAGCTGCTTTCTGATTGAGATCTGTGGATTTTGGGATGTAGATAGGTGTTGAGACAGGGGAGGGAAGAGTCACAGTAACATCCTATTGTAAGTACTGATGCCACGTCTTGTTCCCTTCTGCTCCTCATGTTCTCTTCCTCTCATCCGTCAAGCAAAATCATGTTGGCTTGAGAGTGGCTGCTGCAGGAAAGAGGGAGCCCATTCACAGGCCTTGAAATCCTTGCTTTCCTTGTCCAGAGCCTTACTAATATTGTTGAACAGATTGTGAGAGGTATGTTCATCAAAGATTTGAATGCTGCTGCCTGGCACTTGAAAGATACAGAGGTAGCTCGGGAGGCCTAATCACCCGGAGAGCATGGGACACGCTATCAGTAGCACATTGTGCAGAACTGATAGCATTCAGCCCTTATGAAACAAGCACTTGGTGCTGTTGTCTGGGAATTTGTAATTGCCTTGCTATTCTGTAGTGCAACATAAAAGCAATGATTAACATGTTAAATAGGGGCGGCAATACTTTGCCACCTCTCAGGATTGTTGAAGTTTAATTACTTACATTATATTTACTTATGACATGAATTATCTGCTCGTGTTCCCTGCTGCCAAGTCTTTCTTCTGAGCCAAGGTTCCTGTTTTCTTGTTTCTCTCTCTTATGGATTTCATCATAAGCTGAAATAATTTATATAAAAGCATTCAATATAAAAAAAACCTTTATAATATGGCAAAATATGATGCTGTCTCAAAGGAAATGGTTTTACACCTTTAAATGGAGTCTTTAAATATTTAATAGTTCTACAGAAGAAAACTTTGAAAGTGTAAATAAATTCCTTACATGATTTGTTGCCTAAAAAGTTGTTTCTTGATCACTGTGAATAATTTGTTACTGCAGCACATTGGAACAGCTGGACTTGACAATCTATAGATTTTTAACATTGATTGAGGGCTTAGTGTCAGCTTTTACTGTAAATCGGTGACATTTAAATCTGTTTTCATAAAAATGGAGAAATAACAGGCTCAGAGTTCGGAGCAATGCTCATTTGCATTAAACTTCCTCCTGTTTACCATTTTAAGTGTCAGACATCTGTGATGATGGGGCTGAAGTCTAGAGTATTGAGAAATCAGTCAAGCAATGCCTTTGTCAGTGTGACTAGCATCTTAGCTTGTTTGCTGACCTGTCTATGTATTTAATAACTGTTATTATTTTGTCTTGGAGGTGTGATTTTTTTTTTTTCTCTCCCTTCAAAAGTAACTGATATCTTTCAGCCCTCTACCCCTCCTATGTATGAGTGAAATTACCCCTGTAAAAAGGTACCTCATGCAGACCTAAAAGAGTAGATGGCCCTTGAAGGAAAACTATCATCAGCCACATCTTTACATCAACAGATTTTGTCTATTTAGGGGATGATGGTCTCCTTTATAGCTTTTCTGATATAATGTGACTTTTGTAGGCAAGTCCCTGGTAATTTGCTTGCCTGCTAGGTGGTTGGTTGTGATTTTTGTGTTAAATTAATCCATCCAAAAGGGAACTTTACAGATAGAAAGATGTGTAGAAAGTATAGAACTGTATCAGGATCACCACTCTTGGGATGGCTTCTTTGTAAGCAGCTGTGTCTGAGACTGGTGCCATGATGATTTTTTGCCTTTTATTTTATACCCCTATTATACCTTTTTATAGCTTCTGTATTCTTGGTGCTTTTGCCTACATTCTTAGACTTGTTTGTTAAGCTAGGAGACAAAACATTTTAGAAGTTTTGCAGTGAGGGATCAGTGTGCCCCAGACCCCAGGGTCCTCTCCGGAACACATTTTGTAAACTGAGATAGAGCCATCCAGGGGAAGGTTCCTTGGGGAGGGGGGCGCATTTGAGCCTCTCATTGGGGAATCTTTAATAGGTATGCTAATTAGTGAGACCTACAATGTTAGACCTGATCTTTGGTGGGGGGCATTGAGGTGTGCATGGAGGTGCATTCGACCTGGACGTGGTGCACCTAAGGATCCTTAAAATAAATACCAAGGTAAAATCCCTTTTCCCCTTCTAACAGTGTTTGACTCTTTTTTTCAGACCAGGAAAAGGCATCATGACCACAGTTCAAATTCATTGTAATGACTTGGTGAGGCATCCAAGATCCATCTAGCTCTGTTTACCCAAGCAGAAATAATCTTACAGCATACTGGGGAGGGTCTGCAGTCAGTCAGTTCTGACCTTTGGGGAGCCTTGTCTTGTACCTCTGTATCTTTGTTTTTGGCACATGAACCAGTGTTACAAAACCTGTAGCCTGAGAGCTTGTTTGCTTTATGTGTAGTACTGCTGAGAGCATGATGTCTTAAAATTTCTGATATTTGAAGGCTTCTCAGTGATAAACTGTCATCTTAGAAAGGAGAGTGGATGTGGTGTCTCTTCCCTCAATTTGATAATTGATGGCTGTGTGAGGCTCAATGTGCTGGTGAACCCTTCATCTCAGTCAGTTTGTGAACTGCTATGAATTTGTCTAAGAACCAATGTAACAAGTACAAATTAATTTTTGTTCAGCAACTTACTGAGTCTGGTCCTTCAATCAGTTTGTATTTTGAACTGATACATGTCAACTGTGTTGCCCCTTCCAAAAGAAGGATTCTGATTGCATTTAATAACTTTCTAGGTTTCACACCTATGTCAGTATTTCATGGTAAATTCACATGCAAGTCTTCGTGCTCTGAAATGCATCCACACTTCATATTGTGTATACATAAAAGGAAGATATGTTGAAGCTTCAAAGTGATGAAGTTTAAAAAGTAATGCAATTTGATCCTTTCTGGCTTTATCAGGAGTCTTTCATATCCTATTTTGTATTACAGACTGAAATTCTGAAGTATAGAAAATAAAAGACCTGATTGAAAATGTGAAAAGTAGAATGCAAGTTTCAAGCCAGAAAAGAATTTGGAAAGAACTGCAAAGAGGAAGTGAAGATATATATATATTTTTGACATGATTCTTTCTGTTTTACAGAAAACAACTATGAAAGAGGAAGTGAGTGAATAAAAGTGTAATGCTTTAATTGTAAATCAGTACTACATCAAAACCCAATCTGGCTTCTGTCAGCTTACTTCATGAATGTGCAGAGTACAGAAAAGTGTGGTGAAGAGCTTGACTCACATTTTTATGACAATGTTGTCTTAATTTATCAAATCAGTCAAAACTAAGGGTGCAGTTTTGCTCTTAAATGCTGCATCTCTTGAACTCTCAAGAAGGAAGTTTGCGTTTGTGCAGCAAGGTATCTTTAATCCAACTCAGTATTTTTCAGTATTTTATATTTTTACTGTTGCATGTGAATAAGTGTCACTAAAAACCTGTATACAACAGTCACATAGAAATGTCTTTTAAATCTAATGAAGTAGTTTTCAATCATGAATCTAAAACTGGCTTGGGAAGACATTGAGATGCATTGAGGTTATCATTTTTAATTGTGGTTAGCATCCTATTTAGCATCTTATTGTGACTCAGGTTGGTGTCTCAGAATAGTAACAGATGTTGGGAATGGTTAAGATGGGCTTGTTTTTGATGCCTGGCACCATAATACAATAGCACTTTTGGCTTCTGGTGAAGGAAAAAACAAAGTTCTTTTTACAGAGCCCCTTGGTACCAATTAAAAGTTATGCTGGTGTTTAGAGAAAGAGTGATGCTGATGTTTGTCTCCGAGGTGAATTACTTGGAATATGTGTTTTACTCATCAAGTAGTACAGGAGTACTTGGCAGCTCTTGCTCTATGATTTCATAGCATGATTTAAAATAGGAACTGTAAGCTATAAACCAGGTCCAAAAGCAGGAACAATAGCTCTTACTCAGTGGACAGGAAAACGGGGAAGTACTTGTAAAAGCTTGTCAGTGAATTTTTATTTTTATGCACTACTTATCAGCAGGGTCACAATGCAGACATCAACTTCTCAAATTAAGCAGGAAACAATTTCCTCACAACTTGCAGCCTCTTCCTTCAAGTGAGCAGTTAATACTAGTGACTCAAAAAACATCAATGATCACTACTCCCTCACTGAAAGTGAGCATTTCATATCTCACTAGCTTTAATCATTAAAAGCTGTATTAGGCCTCTGAAAGATTTCTGATAGACTATCTAGATTAATGGAAGTCTACAGAACAAAACATTAAGCAGAACTGCATATGGCTGAAGCAGCAAGCTGATCACAAGCCAGATGTGATGATGTCCTGTTAACTTCATTGAGTTTGACTTGTACCGTGAGCTTCTACAAGTTGAAACAACGTCTTAGAGCTGATTTTTTTTGGCTTCTTTTGTGGATGGGACTGGGTGGGGAGACATGGACTAAAATGAAATTCAAAATGAAATTTTATGCTAATGAGCTCTGTATCTATTTCTTCATCTGAATTTGAGGAGATCAAGACCAGCCATCAGTATAAGAAGTTGTCGATAATGCAGGTAATTTGCAGCATTTTGCCAAGATGGTGAGAGACCAGAAATCTAACTTGATAATTTCATTTTAAGCTTTCAAAAACTAAATACCCTAATTTATTTCATACATCCTGTAATATTTGGTTATTATATCTAAAGCAGTGGAAATTATAAGAAATTTAGTGGGGTAAACCAGACTGTCCTGGGCCATCTTACTAATAATTGCAAAATGATTAATTTCTTTGTTTTCCTGGCATGTCAATTCAGAGAATTAAACAAAGACAGAAGAATGGGAATTGCATTTCTTTCAAGCACAGTGGTGTAACAGGATAATGTTCTTTTTTTATTTTAAATCTCTATTTGCTGTCTCCTATGCTTTAGTTCAGCTCTAGCATGCCTGTAGTATGTTCTGATGCTCAGTGCTGTTCTAGCGCTACTGTCAGCTGTGCTGTATGTGGTTGTTGTTCTCTAAACACACACAGTGAGCAAAGAACAAAACTTCTGATCCTCGTAGGCTGTTGTTTCCAACTTTAAATTGATGTAACAGCTTTTCCCTTACTCATGCTTGCAGCCAAGATACAGTTTATATACAAGGTCACCCTTGTGTCAGGCTTAAAGCCAAAGTGATTGTGTGAAGATTGGCTGGAAAAGGTGCTCGTAGAGTGAAATTTGAGACGTGTCTCTTTCCTAAAGAGGAGGTGGCTCTCTGAAAAGCCTACCTGCATGGGATGGCAGGGAGCTACGATACTGTGTGATGTCCTTTCCCTCTGATTACTGATATGGACACATTTGGTGGTGCAGGGAGCTGCAGATATTTCCCTGAATGCTGCTGTTTTCCCCATCATCCTGTCTACCAATACCTTGCAGCCCTGCAAGCAGAAGTTGCTCCTTGGTGTTGCAAGCTTGCCAAAGCAGTAGTTGCTGTGTGGTATTTTTGCTATTGCATCAGGGCTGTAGAAGTAATTGCTACTTTAATGCTTTGTGTTCTGAAGTTTTCTCTCCTTCCGCCTCGATGGCCATGAAATTTGGTGGCTATTAAATACATGATCCACAGTGGCACATGTGAAATACTTAGCATTTCAATACTGCTACACTGCCATCCCTGCACTCAGCTTTTGTCATTTTGTCTGTGCTCTGCCTAATTAGAAGATTATCTGGATAGATGACAGGACAATTTTACTGTTTGCTGCCACTGTTCATTTCTACTTCCTTGGATCCTCTGTCTTTCGTAGGTTTAGCAACAGAAAATAAAATACAAGTAATAGTGGTTGAACTAAGGCTGGGAGAATGATAAAGCAAATTTAATTGTAGTTCTGAAAACCTGGGAAATAAAACAATTGCAACCTGAATTAAACCTTTTAAAAATATTTAGCAAAGTAGACAGTTGTAGTTCTTTTTGGGGTAGAGGTAGAGCTGGTTTAAATAATTAATTTGACTAAATAAAAATATTATCTTGGATCAGAAATGTTTTTATTCCCTGTGTCTTTGTTAAAAAAAAAAAAATTGAAGTCTTCCAAATGAAAACTGTGTTCATCAGAGAAGATGAAACTTTGCAAATTCTTTTACTTAAACAATTAGTCCTACACAGAACTTTAGGTCACTCCTAAAAAACCTGGCATGTTTTTATGCTGTTTAATCTGTGACATATTGACGTTTCACATCCAGTTTTTTCCTCTCCTCTGAAGTTAATCCTCTGAATGCGAGGGATTTGTAATTCAATCTGGAAGGCACATGGAAAAAATTAGTGGCTTTTGCCTGTTAGGGGTCTGAGAGACCTTGCACAAGGGTAACTTTGTTCTTGCTGGTTAAGTGCATCTGTTTGCTTTTTTCAGCCTTGTGAAATCACACCTTGAGAAGTACAGCTCTGAGCTGATTGTTCCCTATGCCTTGCCCCATCCCTTGTCCTGAGGAAGAATTTCACCAGGAAAATAATGCCTTTAATGGAAGCATCAGTGATGTGACCATTTGGGGTGTTTATTGCCATCTTGTAGCTGAGTTATGTAGCTGGTGGAGTCTGAGCAGCACGAGCCTCTTCATTTCTCTGAGAGGAACCAGGTGGCAGGAGAATGGAGACTGTGGTTTAAGGAGTGTCAGCAGTAAAGCAGATTGAATAGATTCTTGCCTTGGTCACCCATTCTCCCCCTTGTGCTGGAGCTCTGTGGCTCTCAAGTCTGGGACAGAAAATATTGAGAGTGCCTGTGGTACTTCTCCTTCCAAATGGAGGAGTTTTGACAAGGAATAGCATCTTCACTGTGTCTGCTGGACGATTTTACACCTAAGTAAAGTCTAAATGTGTTTATGGACTTCATTTTTACATGGTAAGCAGAATGTGGAGATTCAATTGCAGCACAAAACTGTTAATGGTTTGTGGAAGTTGAAATCAATTTGTTTGTGTTCTCATTAGCCAGTTGGGCTTCCGACGTAAAAATAACCTTTCATCATGTACTGTTTGTTTCTAACAAGGCCTGACCTGAGTACCCTGTGCTTTCCTACAGTATATCCTGTGGCTGTTTAAATGTTCTTTGGTCTTTCCAAGTGCCTGTCCAAACTGTGTGACTCAGGGCAGGGGTAGAGTTCCTGTCTGAAGTTTTCCTTGTCCATGTCTTTTAATCAGTGAAGAGATAAATCAGTGCTAAAAATCAGACTTCCTTAAACAGCATCACCAAGAGCAGGTGCTGTGATTTCTGTAGCACAAGAGAAGCTTCACAAAGGTACATGAAGTGTAGAATCATAGACACATTTAGGCTGGAAAAGACCTTTAAGATCATCAAGTCTGTCTGTAATGTTACACTGCCAGCTTTATCACTAACCAGTGTACCTAGTCAAAGGCCAGCATGTTCTCGAGGACACAGTTGCAATGATAGATTCTTTCTATTACAAGGATCCTAAGCCTGCATTGGCTTTGGGGGCATATTTGGCTGGAAGCAATTACAGTCAAGGAAAACTTAATAACAGGTGCTCTAGACCATCTCAATAGTTAAATAGAAGTTGAAAACAGTAAATAGTCAAAAATCATGTCTGTTGTTATCTGTATGGTTTCGTAAATGTGACAGATTAACAAATAAAACTAAATCTGGTGAACAAACCCTCTGAATTATGGACCTTGTGGAAAATGACAATGACAGAGTCAGTCTTGGCTTGGATGAGCGTAGTCTTTGCTGGGTAGAAAACTGGCTGGATAGCTAAGCCCAGAGACGAGTGGTGAGTGGAGTCAAATCCAGCTGCTGGTCTTCTGGAGGGCAGGAAGGCTCTGCAGAGGGATCCGGACAGGCTGAATCAATGGGCTGAGGCCAATTTTGTGAGGTTTAATGAGGCAAAGTGCTCGGTCCTGCCCTTGGGTCACAACAACCCCAGGCAGTGCTACTGGCTTGGGGAAGAATGGCTGGAAAGCTGCCCAGGGTAAAAGGATCTGGGAGTGATGGTCAACAGCAGCTGAACATGACCCAGCGTTGTGCCCAGGTGGCCAAGGAGGCCAATGACATCCTGGCCTGGATCAGCAACGGTGTGGCCAGCAGGAGCAGGGCAATGATTGTCCCGCTGTACTGGGCACTGCTGAGGCCGCACCTCAAATCCTGTGCTCAGTTCTGGACCTCTCACTGCAAGAAAGACATTGAGGGGCTGGAGCATGTCCAGAGAAGGGCAACGGAGCTGGGGAAGGGTCTGGAGCACAAGTGTGGTGAGGAGTGGCTGAGGGAGCTGGGGGTTTTTAGTCTGGAGAGGAGGAAGCTGAGGAGAGACTTTAACGTTCTCTACAACTCCCTGAAAGGAGATTGTAGGGAGGTGGGTTTCTGTCTCTTAGGTAACAAGCAATAGCATGAGAAGAAATGCCCTCATTTTGCAACAAGGGAGGTTTAGATTGGATAGTAGGAAATCTTCACTGAAAGGCTTGTCAAGCACTGGAACAGGATCCCCAGGGAAGTGGTGGCATTGCCATCTCTGGAAGTGTTCAAAAGGTGTGTGGATGTGACACTTGGGGATGTGGTTTAGGGATGGGCTTCTCAGTGCTGGGTTAATGGTTGGACTCAGTCTTGAAGGTGTTGTTCCAACCTAAACAGTGCTGTTATGCTAATCTATGATCTTATCTCTTTTAAATTTTTGGTATTATTTATGCCTAAGACTTTCCAGTTAATGGGTTACACAGCCTGATGCAAGAAGGTGCAGTTCACATCTCCCTGCTCTTCCACAGAGCGCCAAATGATTATGCATTTCAACAGAGGGGTGCAAATCTTCAATCTCTGCTGTCCCTTGAACAACTCTCAGCCTTGAAAGCAAGGAAACACCTCATTCCTTCCATTTAAAATGGAAAAGATGAAACAAAGCTAAGCTTGATTTTCTTGTCTTTTTTTCCCCTCCTTTTTCTGCACAAAGTGAGCAGGGACAAACAATCTCAGCAGGTACAGGTGGGATGAAACCTCAGTCCTCGCAGGCTGAACAAAATCTGCCCCCCCCCAGCCCCTCCCCCTTTGAACATAGTGTTATACAAAGATGACAACAAAATCCCTGCCTTTGTGAACTTCAAATTTGAATAGAGGAAGCAAAGGTTATAAGAGGAAACAAAACTAATAGGGCCTGCTGACTGGAGTCCCACAGCCCATCAGGAGTAAAAGCAGGCATGGAAACACATCAGTGAAATCCCAAGGAGGCTAAGGTCCACGCTGCTGTTCACACAGGAGGATATCCTCAGGCTGTCCTGTATCTTCCTGTCCTCAGGAAATAATTCAGACAGGATGAGCACTCAAAACAACTCCATGGACATGTGGAGAGTAAAGCATGACTTGAAATCCCCTGGCTTCTCACCAGTGAAACAACTGGCTTGATTACACATGGAATATCCAGTTTGGGAAAATAAAGCTGTCGCATAGAGGATTGAAATTCAAGGCATCACAGAGAGGCTTTCAGACGCTCACAGTCTTGCCAGAAACCTAAAAGCATAAAAGCATCAGGTGCTGATTTATCACTTCAAATGGTATTAGATGCTTTTGGTGAGAAACTGCCCAGTGAATTATTGTCTTTTTTGGTAAAGGCTTGGCTTTGCTGCCCTGTCCCTGTAGTCACTGATGTCCTTAAGGTGCTGCTGAGAAGGAAGTGGGTTTTAGCCCACATGTCCTGTTTTGTATTTGTACTCTACTCATTGCCCAAGTTCCTGAATACTTCCAGAAGTACATTAAGGAGACTAACATCTGTTATACCTTTTTTGTCTCCTCCCCAGGGGAGATGTGTGGCAGAGTGGCTTGTTTTATTTTAAATGGACTTTTAAAATAACAAGAAAGCACATTACAAAAAAACCACCATGAGATAAGTAATCTTTGAGAGCTCAACAAAAGCACGTGGTGCATGTGGACATATAAGGTGAGGATACAGGAAGGTGCTGTACAGTTCAAACAGAAGACACCAAGGTGGGGTTTGGCACTTCCTCCCAGGGTGAGTTTATTCAGTAAACCAGTCTGGGTAAGGTGCTTCACCCTCAGCTGATGAGCTGCAATTCTCTCTAGAAAGTTCCTCTGAGCTGAAGGATCAAAGCTGCTGACTTGAGCCTTCAGTCTGATGCTCTCATCAGCCTCGTGGGCTCAATGCCTTGTGCTGCCCACTGATGTTTGTCATCCAGCTCAGGGAGTGCAGTTCCCAGTAGCCATGCTGTAGGTAGTGGCTACAATCTTCCATCAGAGCTGCCTGCCCCTCAGGTCATTTGCTCTCTGTATGTTTTTATTTTGCCCAAATGCTTTGTGAGTCTTTGGACTCAAAGGTGTGCAGGAAAATATGAGGCTTTCTTAACTGAACAATGTTCACAAAGGTTTTTGTACGTGCAACTGAAATTTTGTTGCTTCTTTTGCCATCCTCAGCTGTCAAGAGTTTCTCTTAAAAACTTATTCATAACTTACAACTTGCAGCGCTGCTTTTTCTAATTTTATCCTTCCTCTTGCTAGTATCAGAATGATTGTTCCTGTAGATCATACTTTCATCCATAAAACATTTCTGTTGCCTCACTGATGATGACTGTGTTATTATTTGTGTTACTATTTTTTACCAAACCTGCTGGATAGTCCTGTTTGCAGAAGCTTAGAACTTTGGTAACTGGTTTGCATTAATTCTAGAACAGTTTAGTTTTAGAAAGGGACTTTGCTATCATCATCAAACCTCCCACTCAAAGCAGGGCCAATTTCAAAATTGTGTTGGACTGCTCAGGACCTTGTGCTCACTACTGACATCCTGGCCACAGTTGTATTTATGAAAATTTTAATTGGAAAAAGCACATACCTGTTAGTATACCATTACCATTATTTTAACCAGCAGTTAAGGTGTTTTAAATGTGTACTAGACAGACTTTTTTGTTGTTGTTGTTGAGGTCTGTTCTAATCAAGTCTGGTTGTAAAAGTCATTGCTTTTATCTTACTCGTTTTGCATAAATGTGGGGAAAATCCCTTTCTGGTTCAACTTTTTAGTGACATCTGACTTAAGGGAAAAAAGCTGCAAATATACCTGGTTAATTTGAATTGTACAGTATGCCTCACACGGTTGCTGGGGTTCATCACCTGTTTGCATACCTCTTCTGTAAGGAATGGTGAAATAAAGCAATTGTTTGAATGAGACCCAGCAGTTCCTGTGCGCAGGTCTGCACACTCCTGTTGCACGCTTTGGCTACACAACAGCTCCATCTGCTGTTCCTGAACTGAAGCTTTCCCTGTGTGTCCAAACCTTTCACTTCTCGATTTTATGCTGATTCTTGGACTTCTTCCCTCTGGCTTGACACATTTTCGCACAGTTTTCACTCTTGTGAGAAGATACTCCTTTGGACACCTCCACACTGTGTTTTGATGTTCTGGTTTTAGAATTTCTTTGAATTTCTTGGCACTAACCAGCATTTGTGGCATTTTCTTCTCTGACTACTTTACAAACATTAGGGTTTGGTTTGGATTTTTTTTTTTAATCCTGTTGTATGTCTTAACCTTGCAAAGACAAGCTAGTACAAGCTATGAAGCCCCATCATCTAGCAATAAAGGAATTTCTGCTCTTCAGCTGAGTAATGGCTACTTGTGATTTTTTTTGTTTGTTTGTTTTGTTTTGTTTTCTGGAGAAGTCTGGACTTGTGTGTGTTCTGCCTGGGGTCTTGCACATGCCCATGGTTGGATGTGCTATGAATACGATGAACAGAGGTGACTAAGTTGTGGGACTATCAAATTTCTACAGATTAAGGGAGGAATAGGGAAGAATAACATGGCTGGTGGCAGTGAGGGAGTGTACAGCATGTCAGAGTCAAGACAGAGAATCATGTCACTTTGATCAACATGGTTACTGAAACCACCAAAATAGAACTTAAATTCCTGTATTTTGCTCCCTCTTGGTTTTGAGAGGCAGACTCACTAGAGTTTGCGGTTTGTTTGGGGGAAGTAGATTTGCATATCGCATCAGAGGAAAACCGCAGTAAATCACATCTCCAAAAAAAACTAGCCATATTTTGGGAAAATATATGCATGTTGGAGTATTACTATCCTAATTTTCTAGCTCCTGTGAAATAGGAACAGTAAGATGGGCTTTAGAATCTGTTCTGCTGAGTACTCCATTGGATAAGCTCAGCCTGGTGTCAAAAATTTTTTTCTCTGTTTTTTTGTTTGGTTGGTTTTGGGTTTTTTTGTTTGTTTGTTTGCTTGGTTTTTTTTTTTTTTTTGCTTTTGCTTAGTTTTTTCTCTGCACTCTTTTTTTGTCTGTTGCATGTTAAGCTGCCTGCACTGGTATACATCTTTGTAGTTAGGAAAGTTGAATACATTTTGGGGTGTAGTCCTTTAGCTGGCACTCTGGCTTCAGGCAGGAAGGATGGAGAATTAAGTTTTAAAATGAAGTGTTTAATTTTAGATGATTCCATAAAGGGCAATCAGGGCATATGGTCCTGTTTTTCCTGTCTCTGGAAAGCAACCTAACCAGAAAATTTAAATAGAAGGAGATACTTCTCCCCTTTACAAATAGACATAGAATAAAAGATGTTTTAGTTGTACTTTTTAATAGTGTTGGAGTTTATAAAACTATACTGTGACATTCTAGATGTGCCTTAACTGGTCCTTCTCTTTAATTGTCCCAAGGTCATATGACCAAAGACTATTTCAGTTGCTGACATTTTTCTGCCTTTCTGCATTTAATCACTCATAATAGGTGAAACTAAAATTAGTAACTGTGCAGATGAAAAAGGAGCAGGTGAGTTGTCAGTGTAAAACAAGGCCAGCATGTGCTGTCAGTACTGAAGTTCAGTGAAAGAGCCCTTGGTACGAACATGATAACAACACCATGTACTTATGAGTAAGGAGCAAATGGCCTCCCTGAGGAAAACTGTTAAAGTACCTAAAATAGTTCTATTTGGGTCTGGAAGCAGTCACTGAGGTTACTTATTGAAGGCAAAGACCTTGTCTCTGTCCACACTGTGCCCAGACCTCCCCTTGCTCCTGCTGTTGTAGCAGTGAGCTGCTGCACACGTGTCCTCCCACTTGAATCCAAAAGTGAGTTACCTTTGAGAGAGTTCAGAAAAGACATTTTGCAGCAGATTGTATGTCTGAAATAAGTTCCTGTGCTCTCTCTGACCCAAAGCAAATGTGAGTAGCTGGATCCTGCAGGTCAAGAGTTAGGCTTTTCTGAGCTGCCTAAAGGAATCTGCCTAGCAGATGTTACTGTGATGACAGCAAGTGCTTGGATTTGTGTTTGATCTGCTGCTTTTCAACATTAACTTGCAGATGTTCCCAAAATAGGGAATGTGAAAGTTTGGTTCCTGTAGCATCTGAGAGGTGTGGCAGAGTTTTGAGTGTAAAGACGGATGGGCGAGCAGAGATCCTCAAGCCAGCAGATGTCAGGCTGTTACCACCTGCAGGAACTATGAAAGGAAAAGGTGAATTGATGTACTGATGAAAGTCAAAATTGGGAAGCTACAGGTTGTCTTCAGCTGATGAATAAAAGTAGTGAAGAACTGTGGATACATGATAATTAAGTAGGATAGGTCTTCTGGAGTAGTTCTGTGGTTTGGTTTGATTTTTTTTTTTTTTAATATATTTCATAGTAAAAGCCTGCATGGGTGTTTCAGAATAAGATTATGCCTATGCAGGGAGTTACTTGTAAAAGCAGTGGATAAACTTTCGAGTGTGGATAGATTCTAGGGGGAAGGGTTGAGGTGGATAGTGAATATAAAGCAGTGTGAGTAAAAGCTGGAAAAAAATGACCTTAGGAATTGAATTTCTAATGAGGGAATAAATCTAACACTGTGGGGTTTGGGTTAAGGGGTATGATGTATAGTCTGCTCCTATTTGTAGAGCATTGGAAAGCAATAAAACCCCACTTTCTAACAAGCATCTGTTTAATTCTTACGCTGGAAGGAGGAGAGAAAGAAGAGGTGGGTTTTTTGCTGGTTTTAGTTTTGGAGTTCGTTTTTGTTTAGTTTGCTGTTTTTTTCATTTTTTTTTTTAAATAACAAGGCTAGTAAGGTTTTCCTAAGACTCAAAACATCTTGTGATGACTCCTTTTACTTGTTGATACAGTTTTATTGCATGAGATACTTTGTGACCTCTCAGCAGATTTGTCTGACTTCCTAAATATATTTAGAGTATCTGTTGTGAAGTAGTACACTATAAAAAGGGCATGGACTTTTTTTCTTAATGGCTGAAAATAGCATTTCTCCTTCAGTATATACACCTGTAATTTTGACCTTTTTTTTCCACAAAGCAGAAATAATGTGATTAATTAGGAATATAAATTAATGATATAACTTTTTTTAATCTGCAGAGTAACTGTCAGCACTCCCAGTGGGACTCCAGGATCAGTTCTAGCTGTCTGAACCTGTTGCTGTTCCTTGTTCTTACAGATTGATCACTTTGGATTTGATGAAAATCGTACCTTCCAGCAGAGGTATCTGATAGCAGATCAGTACTGGAAGAAGGACAACGGACCAATACTGTTTTACACAGGCAATGAAGGGGACATTACGTGGTTCTGCAACAACACGGTACGTGGGAAACAGTGGAACTACAGTCCTACCTGCCAGGAATGACATACTGAGCAAGTGAGGAGAAACAAGGAGACAGTCTCAGAAGGTCGTTGAAAGATTAGTTTGTAATGTTTGTTGTAGGAGGAAGAGGAAGATGAACAAAAGCACAGAAAAAGTTTAAGCTGGTTCGGGGTCCTATTTGAAGCCCAAACAAATCAAAGGGATACACTTGTATTAAGTTTCTAGAGCTGTGAAGAAAATTTCTAGAGGAAATACCATAAGGTGCCTTGAGCTAACAATTCAGAATTTTGGACCAAATTAAACTTATCCTAGTATGTTAGATTCCTCAAGTAAAATGGGATGTTTTCAGGTTTGGATTTTTGTTTCTCTGGTAAGAGAAATATTTTAAAGGAGCTGGAAATCAAAGCTAGATAATTCTTGTTCTATGCAATAGCTGTGGAAGTTTTTACTTCCCTGACTGATACAAATGCAGAATGGAGCGTGTGGGTATTTTTCAGCTGTTGCAATACAAAGTCCAGTAACGTGACAGAAGGTGGCGTTTTCTGAGCTCAAAGCCACCAAGGATGGCCTGCATGCTTTGTACTGCCAGCAGATGATCTCTGTCTGCTTCCTTCCCTAGCTGGTAGTAACACTGTTACCAACAAGTAATACAAGTTGTACTTACTTGTTAGTTGAAAATAACTGTATTGCAATGCTCTAGGTTATTGCTTGTACCCAAGTTTTGTGTTTTCTGTAATGTAGTCCTAGCTCAAATGCATGCTTTTCTCCTGTAGCCTTTTTTATTTCCCATGGATTGAGCTCATGCCATAGGAGTTGTGTTAGGATTGCCTGTGTGTAGTCACAAAACAAGGATGCTTAATATTTTGCAGCATTAAAATGCACATACTGTCTGTGTATGTATCACCTTCTCTGGGTTGATAGCTGTTTTGTGTGTTTTCTTACTTCAGTGATACTTTAAAAGCAAATTGCATTCCGTCTCTCCGGTGGCATTTTGATAGTGATATCTTTCTAATCAAAGAATTGGAAGCTTTTAAACAAGTTGAGTCCATTGTTTTCAGTGTCTGTTTTCCTCCAACCAGGGTTTTATGTGGGATGTGGCTGAAGAATTTAATGCCATGTTGGTATTTGCTGAACATAGATATTATGGAGAATCTTTGCCCTTTGGGAATGAGTCTTTCAGTGTAAGTGTCATCTTTTGTCTTCCTAATAAATGTATTCCGTACAAACACAGTTCTGTGTATTTTAATTCTTGCCAGGGCAGTGAGAGTTAACTTGAGTAAGATGTAACCTTTTTGTAACTATCAATTCTAGGGTTAAAAAAAAAACTTGGAGATTTTTTTAAAGTGCTTCAAGGGACACCCACAAAGAATATTTCATTTGTTCTCAGGTGCACCTGTGATTTTAGCTGTAGACCTGGTTTTAGCTGTAGCTACTGTGGGGAATAGAAAGACTGCTGCTGGAAATCACTCATGCTGTCCATAACCTGCCTTCTTTCTCTCAGGATTCCAAGCATCTAAATTACCTGACATCAGAACAAGCTCTGGCAGACTTTGCAGTACTCGTTGAGTACTTGAAGATGACCATTGCAGGAGCCCAGCACAGTCCAGTCATAGCTATAGGAGGATCTTATGGAGGAATGCTTGCAGCCTGGTTTAGGATGAAGTATCCCCATGTGGTGGTTGGGTGAGTGTGCTCATCCTGCTTAAACAGAGCAGGCATTCATTACTTCTGTGCTATAAATATTACAGCTCTGGGAGAAGTACCATAATTCAAAATGGCTTGAATTTTTCACTACTGGGAGAAGGAATCGAGTTACATTGAATTTTGGAAGAAGCACCTAATAAAGGCAACTGTAGGTCAGCAGGTACTGGATGGTGTATTTTGTCAGAGTTACCTTTCAGATTTGTGAAAACAGCATGTGAACACTGTCTTGGCACCTAATTTTTTTTAGGGTCTCCAGACCTCCTGATGACTTTAGGCAGGTCTTTAATCTCTTCAGTGCCCTATTTACTCTCTTGGAAACAAGAATAGTAATTCCCCTACTTTTGTCTGCTAGAGTGTGTACTTTTGTGGACCAGGCCCATCTTCATTAGATTTCACACAATGCCTAGTGGGAAAGACCTGATTAATAGATAAGAATGAAAAACAATAAAGTAATCAAGTCTGAATTTCTGCTTCCTGCATTTGCTGGTATTGTTTTACTAGTGTCCAAGACTTGTATCCTCCAGCAGCTTCTGCATGCAGACTTGTGGAATAATTTTGTAACATTATGGTTAGTTCACCTAGAGTACAGTGTCCAAGCTGAATTATAAATGCTGCTTAGATAGTGGCTGTGTGGGAGGGTATTGACCAGAGGGTGGAAGTTCACTTTGCAGGGGTTCAGAATCTTTTATGTCCCTTTGCAGAGCTCTGGCAGCCTCCGCGCCAATCTGGCAGTTTGGTGATTTGGTTCCATGTGGGACATTTTTCAGCATAGTGACCAATGATTTCAAAAAGAGTGGCACAGGCTGCTCAGAGAGCATTAGGAATTCCTGGAATGCTATTAACCGCCTTTCCTCAACAGGTAAGACCTCACCAATGCTTTTTCAAAGAATAGTAGTGATCAAGCTTGTGTTATGACTTTCACCTCTCTATAGATTGGGTTTTTTGAAACTCTGCTTCTGGTACTGAAAACTGCCAAGTGAACTTAGCACTACTTTTAAATGCCTGTTTGGTTGTACCACAAACTTCTTTCAGAAATGGTGGAATGCAGAATCCAGGTCCAAACATCCTTAAGCTTAGATAAGAACAGACTTCAGATCAGAACCTCAAAGCTTTTATTCCTTTTGACCAAATAGGCCAGATAGTCATTACTATAAAAAGAATATTTTGTTTGCCCACTGAGGCATTCAGGAAAGGAAAATTACTGTAACCATTATGAACTCAGTGATAGAGACTCAGTTGGACTTGAGGAGCTTTTCCGACCTAAGTGATTCTGTGATCATACAACTACCTGAAAAGATGTTGCAGTGAGGTGCTGACTAAAATTAGATCTGCTGTGCTTGTATGTATGTGGAATAGTTTCACTAAATTAGGCTAAGCAAAAATTTTTTAGTAGCAGCACAACAGATCTATGTGTTAATGGTACAATACACTGAATATTTTTTTATCCATTTATTTTTATTAAAGATACAGGTTTACAGTGGCTTTCCAACGCATTTCATTTGTGCAGCCCTTTAAAAAATCTTCAGGATGCTGCTGTGTTGAAAAATTGGCTGAGTGAAACATGGGTAAATTTGGCTATGGTGGATTATCCCTATAAAGCTGACTTTTTGCAGCCTCTGCCAGCTTGGCCTATACAGGTAATTTATATCTAATATCTTGTAGAATTGACCATTTGGTTTAACCAATTCTCTCCTCCTCTCCTAGCTTGCATCTTTCCCTTTATTTTCTTGGCTCCATAGAACCAATGTGACTGAGAAAAGACAACCAAGATCATACCTTGTGCATGAGCTGGTTTGTTGCTTGCCACATGTAGGTGTAGTAGGTTGTATCAAGAGCCCAGGAGAAGAAAAGTGCCAGGGATGACTGAGAAACCCCAGCTGCTTGCAGAGCTGTTCTTGAGTAGCAGAAATGCTGCACAAAAAGCATGTGCAATTAGAGTTCCTGATGTGAGGCATAGCTGACAGAGCTTGTAGCTGAAAAAGTTTTGAGCCTATGTCCTTTTTGATGTGGGAAAACTAGTGAGAGAGAAAATGTGCATCGCCACATACATATTCCTTGAAGATCCCTTCTCAAAGCAGAACCTCTTTTTATGCTTGCAAGCCTTCCACCGAACCCTCTCCAAGATTTCTATTTCCTTGGAGTGTTTTTATTCTTTTAAAGACTGGCTGAATTTCCCTGCAGGACTTTGGGTTACTGTGTAAGGTAGGTGAAGCAGATAAGATATAAGTATTTTAGGCAGTTGTAAATTATAAATCAAAGTTTTTCCCTTGTGTAGAGCTGCCTGATGGAGGAGAGAGGAAAATTCATCTGTCCTATGTGGCTGTCTGCAAAGAGCAGTATAAACACCTTGAAAATTATTTCTGTTTTTTTATCAGTCTGAAAGAACCCAAGAAACATGCTCACCTCCACCACTCTTTATGTTACCTCTGTTTAACTGAGGTATAAACCTAACCTAGAAAAAGCCACTACGCATCTGGACAATACTAATGTATGAAATCTGATTTATATAAGCTGTTAAGATACTTTCTTTTCTGAAACAGTAGCTCCATTATGACTCCAAGGGTAAGAAAGCGAGGGAAGATGTGGATTTGATCTTGGAGGTCTTTTCCAACCTTAATGAGTAGCTGTGTATATATATATATATATATGCAGTTTAATCTGTTCTCTGTTGTGAGTTGCCACATCAAACTGCACGAACCCCAGGCTATACTTGGAGCCTTCTCTGTTATATATCTGTATGTGCTGTCTTCAATTACAGAGGCACTAAATACTATTTATTAAATATAATCTATTTTAAAGTATGGGAGATGGATTAAAAAATTTGGTGAATGAAACATTAAGGGGGCACTGTGGGGTTTTTTTAAAATAAAATTTAATCAGGAAATATAAAGTTTCAGGTTCCTCATGGTAACATGCACCACACACATGTAACACTACTTTTAGTGATAATCAGAATATATCATTTCATAGACACTTTTTGGAAGTGGTCCAACTGCACTTGGAAAATAAATTAGTATCTTACCAGGTATCATGTATTAATATTTAATTCCTGTAGATTTAGACATCATCTTCTCCTGTCATTGCAGGAACTCTGCAAGTTCTTGAAGGATCCCAGTCTCTCTGACAGATTGTTGCTGCAGAATGTTTTCCAGGCAGTAAATTTATATTACAATTATACAGGAGAAGTCTCATGCTTAGATGTATCGCAGACTGCAACAAAGAGTCTGGGTGACATGGGTTGGTACTACCAGGTATGCACACTAATTGTTATAAATTGCAAGTCAGTGAGGGTTTTTTGATCTAGAGCTGATGGGGATTGTCATTTAGCTGTCAATATATTGTGCCAGATGTATTGATGTACTGATGACAAACGTAGTCACAAACCAAGTATGATTGTAGTGGGGAAGGCAAGGCAGAAAAGAGAAGCAGCTTTCCCAGGAGGTTTAGGTTGTATCTTCATTATCTAGCTAATTGTTGTGTTTCAGCTCTTCATATAGACTGAAAAATTATGTACAGCAAGCAGTTGTAGATTATCTACAGCAGTCAGTTGTTTGAGGTTTAACAGGACCAAGTGGTGGGTCCTGCACTTGGGTCACAACTCCATGCAGGGCTAGAGGCTAGGGACAGAGTGGCTGTAAACGTGCCTGGTGAAAAAGGACTTGGGGATGCTGGTTGACAGCAGCTGAACATGAGCCAGCAGAGTGCCCAGGTGGTCAAGGAGGCCAATGGCATCCTGGTGTCTTGGTTTGAAAGACAGGTGTCACTCAAGGAAGGCTGGAACCTCCCCTGAAATAGAGAAAATGCAATCCCCCTTCCCTCCAAATTATTATAACTTTGAAATAAAGGAGCTTTCAGGCAAAGATGTGAGGAATAGGAATAACAGTCCTTTACTAATATATATATATATATATATATATAAACCAACACAAGCAGACAGCAATAACTGACAATGACAGCAAACAGAACCCCACCCACTGTGCACCGGCGAGCAGGGCGGGTGCGATGGTTCCCCCGCGGCTGCAGGGGGCGCTCCGGAGCGAGCTCGACCCTCGCAAGGCAATGGCGGCTCGGGGTCCCGGGAAGGGACGGAACAAAGGCCTCACAAACCCCACTGGGCAGTTGGTCCGGTGTCCGGCAGAATCCTCGGGAGCAGCAGGCTGGAACAGCAGGGACGAGCACCAGTTCTGGGCGGCAGATGAGTCCGGAGCCGCAGCAGGAATCCCGGGAGCTCTCGGCAGGCAGGGCGCACGGGCTACAGTGTAGCACAGGCTCTGGGCAGCAGCAGGGACACGGTGGCCACAGCCCGACTCCCAGCAGGGCAGGAACAAAACAGGCTCGGGAATCCCGGGGCTTCTCCCACGGAAGGAAAGCAGCCAGAAATGCAGAGGTTCAGCGTAGCGTTGTCCTCACCACCGCGGCAGGCAGCAGTCTCCCCTCACCTCGTGACCAACGCTGAGTGCCCACCGGCCCTCCGAGCTGAGTTCCCACCCCCAGGTGCCAGAGCGGGCAGCCTGCTTGGCCTTCCCCTTTTGTTCTCGTAATCACCCAGCCATCATTCTCTGCAACACACCCAGGGAAAAAATTCCACAAGGGAGAAGAACCGAAAAGGAAAACTTTCAAACCCCAACACCTGGCCTGGATCACCAATGGTGTGGCCAGCAGGACCAGGGCAATGATTGTCCCGCTGTACTGGGCACTGCTGAGGCCACACCTCAAATCCTGTGCTCAGTTCTGGGCCTCTCACTGCAAGAAAGACATTGTGAGGGGCTGGAGTGTGTCCAGAGAAGGGCAATGGAGCTGGGGAAGGGTCTGGAGCACAAGTGTGGTGAGGAGTGGCTGAGGGAGCTGGGGGTTTTTAGTCTGGAGAGAAGGAGGAGGCTGAGGAAAGACTTTAATGCTCTTTATAGCTCCCTGAAAGGAGATTGTAGGGAGGTGGATTTCTGCCTCTTAACTAACAAGCAATAGAATGAGAAGAAATGGCCCCAAACTGTACCAGGGAAGGTTTAGATTGAATATTAGGAAAAAGGTCAAGCACTGCAAAGGGAAATGGTGGAGTCCCCATCCTTGGAGTTTTTTAAAGGACACTATTCACTTTGGTACACAGTTTGGCAGTGGACTTGGCAGTTTTAGGTTTATTGTTGGACTTGATCTTAAAAGATCTTTTCCAACCTGAATGATTCTTTAATAGTTTGGTAGTAATTACTGATTAAATGCTGTTTGAGCTTTCTTTTAAAAATACTGCAATAACAGCTATTGGATGTTCTTCTGGGAATACTTCTTACTGACCTGCCCTTTCTTTCAGGCTTGCACTGAAATGGTGATGCCTTTATGCACTGATGGTGTCCATGACATGTTTGAGCCCCAGAAGTGGGACTTTGATGCACTTTCAGAAGAGTGTTACAGGATGTGGGGAGTGAGGCCTCGCCTCTCTTGGATTCTTTCTATGTATGGAGGAAAAAACATCAGTTCACACAGCAACATCATCTTCAGGTGAGCCTTGTTTTGGTTGATAGGGTAGAGTCTTCCACCAGTTTGCGTTGTCAGTGCAGAGAATCCGCCCCAAGTGGCAAAGGGATCAGTCTCCAGCATTCCAGATGAATAAATGATGGTCATGCTTTGTGTTGCTATTGAAAGTAAAATGGTCAGTCTGCCGTGGCCAGAGAAGCCAACTGTTCTGTTACTGCCTGTGTGACTCTAAAAGAAGAATCTGGGCTGGGATTCTGCCAAACATCTTTCCATGTGGATTCCTTCTTATCTTGCGGCCAAAATCTAGGTTTCCCATGCTGGTAAATTCCTACTTCTATGAACCCAAAGCACTGTTGCTTACACATAAAAGGAGAGTCTAAATGAGCTCTAGCTATAACACAGAATCTTGGTCACTAAAATTATTGCTCTGAGTGATAGCCTTGTGACGGGGCTACCATGGCATTCCTTTTTTCCCTTTGATACAGAAAGGAGAGGGAAGTAACTTTGGGAGTTTTTCTGTTATTGCCAACAGCCCTTTTAGTGGCATTTAGACAAGTTTCAGCAAACTTGTATAAGATCCAAATACAAAGATGTTTCATTTTTAGTAAGGAATACTGGAAATACAACAAAAGTTTGTCTGAAACACCCTTGTATGTGGACAAAAAGTGAAAGAAATGTTTCAGTCTAACACAAAAAACCAGTGCATGCTGCTTTCTCTCTTTTCAGCCTTCCCCTATTTTTAAGATTAAACTCTTTAAAGGGAGAGGTTCATGTAGTTGTACTTATGCTGTGAGGTGATCCAGGTGAGTACTGTCTGTCCATCAAGTCCTTATGTGGGAGGGAGGTGTTCCACACATGCATTGAGGCCTCAGGAATCCTGACTTGCTGTCCCCATTGCCCACTGTGGAAAGCTCCTGGATGTATATTCCTCTGTGTTCTGGTTGAAATTGTGCAAGGCCTTTTTATAAAACACCTTGCCACTTCTACAAACCAAGCTCAGAATTAGTTTTCTGGACATGGTAGATAGGTGTGCATTTTAAAAGTAGAAAGTTGATTTGGGGATTATTTTCTGGATTGCAGCTGTTAGTGTTAGTCTGTTTGGCTGCAAAGGCCTGTTGCTTGCCTCTTGTTTGCCTCTTGCTGTTTCTATCCCAGCAGGATACCTATTCTGGAGTGAGAAATCCCACCCTTTTTTGGAAAACTTTTTAATAAAAAAAATTTCTTGGTTTCACTTAGTTTCTGCAGAGTGTTGCTTATTTCCAAGGCTGCACAGCTCTGTACAGTAGAAATCCGCTTTGTAAGCGATAGACAAGCAAACAAATCTAAATAAGTGTTTAAGAATTTATGCCAGCTGAAGGAGCTGGAAATGAGAAAAGCCTGAAAGCAACCAAATGAATGTTAAAGTAGTGCTGTACACACAAAGCTTTTGGATCTCAAGCTGGGATGTTTCTTTTCAAACAAATACATTGTCAACACTGTACATTTTATATAAGAGCCTTTTATCCTCAAACACTGCAGAGTGCTTTACGAAAAACATCCCAATGTTTACCAGGGGATGTGGCTCCCTGTGGGGTGAAAAGGACTGTGTTTCAAGTGACAGACAACTTGCACAACAGTGTAGTGCAGGAAGGGAGAAGTACTCCATCTAAAGAGAACCACTGTAGGGTGGATTTTTCCAGACGCGGTGGGATTTGGCCAGGATGCTTAAACTGGTACTGCTGCTTCTCCCTCTGCAAGCACTACATCACTCCGCACAGCCACACTATTGTTTGTGCTGTGTGGCATTCATTCCATTGCCCCTCTGGTACCTTCCTGGAGCTCTGTAGTGTGTGGGTGGTTACTTGGGCTGTGAGCAGGTGGTACTTGCCTGTCCTGGGCAGTATATCTTTATTAAAACTAGCCTGAGGAAATTAGGGGTTTCAGAATAGTTTCCCCTTTCTCTTCAAGCAATTTTCACTCCTCTTAGTGGAACACATTTACTGGAACACTTGGTGTGGCAGGGCTGCACGGTGGTGGGAAGTGACATTTTAATACTGTTCATGCATGTGGTAGCAGCTGTAGTGTCTCATCATCAGTGTGCTATGGTAGTCAAAACCATCCCAGGTTATATCAGACAGTATGAAATTTGGTGTGCACAGTCTAAAAATGGGTATTTTTCATTCTCAATAAATCACATCTAGGTTGTAGGCTTCTGAGTCAGGGCAGCCACATATCCAGTTCTGCACTGGCCAGGAAGAGGCAGAAAGTGAAGGCTCTATTTTAAGAGATTCTGGTACTTTGTGCAGAAGGGAGAATTGTAAGCCCTAAAGAAGGGAGTGGTGGTAAAGAAGAAAAGGCACAACAATGCCTGGCTGAAGAGAAAAGGTGAGAGGAAAAAAGTTAGCAACAGGAAACATGACAGTTGTGGAGAGTGGTCATGTTAAAAAAACAGGATGCCCAGACGGGGCTGCTAAGATTGTGTAAAACTTCTGGACAGGGCAGGAGGGCTGAGGAGACTGAAGAGAATATACAAGAGGGAGCTGTGTGCTGTGGGATAGGCAGAACCCTATGTATGCTGTTAAGGAAGTATATGAATTGAAAACAGAACTAGCATGCTGATTTTGGCATTGTTTTTTTTCTGAAGTCCTGCTTGCCTGGCCACTGCAAAGAAATGTCTGACTTTTGTTCTTTCTCTTCTTTTGCTTCTTTGGTTTATACTGGGAAATTCCTGTTCTGTGGGATGGGCAACTGAGTACTTACATGCATGCTTAGTTTTAACACAGAAATAACTCAGTTGGAATGATCTTAAATCTGCAAAAACCGTCAAGATTTATGATTTTGTGGTGGGCCCTCCATCCCCCCTCCCTTCAAGTTTCACTTCCCAAACTGCGTCAGTGCTTCTGGTGCCATCCTTTGGCAGGAGATGCAGAGGATGCAGCCAGAAGCTCACAGAAAAGCCTGTGGCATGCTTAGTTTCCACATGACTAGGACCAAAAGATCCAAGTTCATGTGCATCATGGGTCTCTCAGCAACTCATCCCCGTGTTGCCAAGGTGCTCTGCTGGTTCAGGTGACCTTTTAAATCCAGTGCTTTTGGCTTATTGGGCAGCTCTCTCTGCTTTTTGTTTTGTGGATACAAAATGTTTCTCTTGTCCTAAGTCATATTTAGAATCACTGAAAGTAAAGAACTACAGGCACTCAAGGTACTTAGTTGGTGGGGTTTTTTTTTTTTTCAGTGGTGAAACAAGGGAAATATTAGTTCAGACCCCATCAGGTTTTTACTCCTGGTTATTTCTAAAAAAGTTCCTCTTTTTATTTGTTATTTTTCTGTTATTTCATGGGGCTGGCATTGTGGTATTTTTCTAGCTCCAAATCTCTGTGTGAAAGGATGTTTTAATTTCTTAGATCCTTCTAGAAATTTACCCTCTCCTGCCCATGTCTGACATTTCCTTTTGTAGGCAGGTCCAGTGTTTTAAGTGAGGAACAGATCTAGGTTTGTGTAGTTTCACAAGTATATGGATATTGTTTTCTTTGTGCAGAAAGATGGGCCATGGGTGGGAAGGGCATTGCAATAAAGGAAAATAAGATGTAGTAGAGGTTATTGGGTTAAGTCCAAAGCTAGGAATGAGAGATGGAAAGCTTTCTCCCACCTGAGCATTGGCTTGCCTCATGAACTATTATTTGGAGCCATGTCCGTAGTGCAAGGAATTCTTATAATTGATTTGGGGTGAGGGAGGAGGGGGAATAAATGGTATTAAATTGTCCTTTCACAGTGGAAGAGTCATTTTAGACAGTTTTTTAAGGGATAAAATCTTCATTTTCCTAGGGTTGTTATTAAAGGCAGCCAACTAATCCAAGCATTTCTTTGCAAAAGCAGGTTGGCACTCAGCTGAGACAGCAAAAGGTAGAACTTCCTGAAAATTCATCTCTAAAGGGTTCAGTGAGTGATTTGTTTATGGCAGACTGCAAAGAAGTGCTTTGATTTGGGAATTTGGACGTGTTTTGGTAGAAGGAAACCTGAAACTTTTGAGACAATTACAGGTAGCAGCAGATTTCTCTTCAGAGGCTTTTTCACTGTTATAGGTTATTATCTGAATTACCAGATAATTAATGAGAAGTGTAGCCCTGCTTAAGCTGCTAATAGCTCCATACCTCTGTCAAGATGGCTCCTCTCAGCAGAGGGGCAGGCACAAGACATTAAGACAGGGCTGAGGTCTGTTTCTGTTGCTGCATGTGCAAAACCAGTAAGAATGTTGTTGTGAGCCACAGCCTCCCTGCTGGCTGCTATGCACATGTGCCCTAATGGAACAGTCTTTCCTTACAGCAATGGTGGCCTGGATCCGTGGTCTGCAGGTGGGGTGACCCAGAACATCAGCAGCTCCCTCGTGGCAGTTGTGATCCCGGATGGAGCCCATCACCTGGACCTACGCAGCCGTAACCCTTTGGACCCCAAGTCTGTGCAGCAAGCTCGAGCCTTGGAGATCTCCCTCATGAAGCAGTGGATTGAAAAGGCCAGGCACAGCCACTGAAGTGGTACTGCACCAACTGTGGCCATTACGCCTCTCTTGGCTTTGCTGGGAGTAGGGCCAGGCCTTGTGATGTGGTCACTGGAGCATTTCCCTCCTGCTTCCTCAGCTGCACTGCAGTGGTCGTCATTGGTTGTGGCCACGAGAGAGGCAGGCAGCAGATGGATGGATGGAGAGCATCTCAGATGATAAACTCCAGTCAAAGTGCACGGGTTGAGCTGCCTGCTCTGGTTTGCTTTCCTCTTCTGCTCTTCTCAAATGCTTACCTTGCCACATAGTAATGGGTTCCTGTTCTAGGCTTGTTGCCCTTCTCCTTGCTGTGCTGAGTGATTGTTCCAGCTGCTGGGATATCCAACATGGCAGTGCTGTTGGTGCTGAAACTCCTGCTGCCTCCCATGTGATTGAATTTCAGACATCCTCTGCTGGTGGAGATAATGAGGGAACAGAAATCACAGCTTACTGTGATGTTTGGTGGAGAGGTAGGGAAGGCCTGGGCAAGCTGGCTGTGCTGTTTGTAAGGAAACTAAACAGCTCTCACCCTTTGTGATCAGTATTGGAAAATAAATAAATATACAACTTTTTTTCTGTATTTACTTGTTTTCCTGCAGCTTATTAATTGGTGGACTTTTGTATTCTGTGCTGTATTGAATGGTCAGGGCTGGGCCCAGACTCTGCTGATAACTGGCTGAACATGCACAATCTGCATCAGGATTTTATTTCTTCTTTTGCTATGTGTCCTAATTCTGAGATAGCTGTCACTATCTGTGATGATGGTTACCAAAGAAAACTGGGTATATTTTGTGTGTCTGTTTGTGTGTATCTCTCACAAACACGTAGCTTTTTAAAATCAGGAAGCTTTTGAAGAGCAAATGTGACACTTGTGCTGCCTAGATCTTATGAAGTGACAAATAATTGGGGCTGTGCCTTGTGTGGGTTCTTCCCTCCCCTCCATTCTGTGTATTGTTCAAATTCTGCATGATCTGTTTGCTGATGGCTCTTCAATAAAAGCCTTTTAAAAAATTGTTTGCTGGACAAACTATTGAAAACACAGAATGCAGCTATTCCCTTGGATCAGCCTAAAGCCTGATGCTGAGCTCACCAAGCCAGGTGCACTGGGCTTTCTGTAAGGCTTCCAAGCCAGACAAACTGCCCTGATTCATGAGACAGCATATTTGACATTAATAAATGGCTAGGGCAGTCCCCTTGTTTTCCAGCTTTGGCTTTATTCACACTGCAGCCCTTCTTCAGAAAGGATTCTTTGCAGTTTAAAGGACAATTCCATTTTAGAATGACTCAGGCAAGTCTTCGTGTCCCCAGACTCTTAAAATTCCATCTCCGTTGAAAAGTTTTCTCAGCTCTGATGATATGCCTGATAGTTGAGTATTTTCTTAAGATCCCAGGTGGCCTTTTCTGTTTCCAGTCTTGTCCTGTCCTCTGGGAACAAAGCAAGCCCAACACTGAATTTTTATCTTTTCAAACACGCCTGTGTATCTTCTTTCCAATAGATTCTTTTTCCTCATCTAGTGTTAAACATGGCATTTGTGTTCAGACTGCAACCTGAACCTCTTGTGCTTTTGAGCAAGGTAATTTTGTACAGAGAACAAGGCCACACAAGAACTACAAGGCTAAAGGGAGCCTGAGCTGTTTAGGGTTTGCCTGAAATATGTTGACTGAAAGCTGTTAGTGTTCCCCTTTTCCAGCAGTTCCAGTTTTTGCTGTAAGTGTACTCCAGACTCTCACAGATTTTATAATAATGTGTTCTTGATTCTTTTGAAACAAATGAAATTTGTTATTTTTTAATAAATTGTGTTACAGCAGAGTTTTTAGAAATTCTGTTGTATTTTCTTACATGTTAATTGATGTGTGATAATGTCCTGGTTTACTGCAGGGCAAGGAATGAAACCTGTAAGAGTTAATAGAAATTTGGGGATCAGAAATGGTTTAATTGAGCAAACAAGGTCCTGGTCCAGTTGCTCCCACGTGCCCTCTGCTTGCTCAGGATGCTACTCCAAGTGAAAATTTTAGGATAAGCATTTCTGTGTTGTATGGATAAAGATGTGAACAGCCCAAATTAACAGCTACTGTATATTAATTAGTCAGCTTGTGTCTCCTCTGTCTCCCCTGGTAGTGAACTTACTGTCTCAGGAAACAGCTGCTGCTTTGTTGTATGGAAAACAATTTTTGGTTTCAAGCAGCATAAGTAATTTAAAATTTCATTTCTCTTTTCTTTCTCTTTTCACCCCTTTCATAAGCAGAAAAAATTACCTTCAATAACATTTTAAACAACATGCAATTTTTAAAATTTAAGATTTGTAAAATGTCACTTAAATTTTTTTTCAGAGGGGTTTTGTTTGTGCTTTTTTTTTTTTTTTTTTATTTGTAGGGGGTTGTTTAATAATCTTATTATTCCTTCCAGTTTCTGTCTGTGAGACTGATTCGAGTTGACTTTGGATCAGGTTCTTACTGGTTGGACCAGCTTACGAATTATGTGACTTGTTTTTATGTGATTTTTAATTGATCTTACTTTTTACTTTTTTCCTATCAAGCTGAGTAGTTGAAACTTTAGGTCTTGCTTATTTCAAACATTCAGATTTCATCTTAAAATCCATGTACACATCTCTGAATGCTACCAAGAGACTGTCTTGTGGTTTGGCAGCCTCATCTAAATCTTGGCTCTCCTGTGTGTTTCATACAGGTGAGAATAAGTTAGGCTATAACAAATGGTTGATTTATCTTTCCAAGCATACTTTATCTCAGGCTTATGTAAGTCCTTGGCATGTGTCAGAAATTACTGGAATTTAAAACTATGTTTCCTGCTCACTGGGAAAAATGCAGACAGAAAAAGATTTGATGTTTTCCCCAAAGCACAAATCTTGCCTGCAGTTTGTACCAATAAAAATGCATTAAAATAACATTGAGTTTCTGGAACTGGATTTTGTTTTGCAGGGATTTGAATTTTTATCCTTTGGCAGATTCCAAGTTCTGCAAGTGACATTGTCTTGTTTGTTCTTGAGGGGTGAGAGGAAAACTGGTTCCAGGAATCCTCAAGTCACACACACAGCAGTCAGGGTGACAGATGGTGAGTCTGCTCTCCTTTGGGAGTTTCTCACTTCAGAGCTTTGGCTGTGGTGTGGAGCAGGTGTGTGGGGCTGGTTATTCTCTGTAGGTGACCTCACTGAATGCAGTCAAGCTACCTATAAAGGGAAAAGTCCATTTTCCTTTTGAAAGCTTTCCCAGGCAAACATGCACTTCCCACATGTCAGTAATGAGGAAGGCTGTGAGGACAGATCTGTAAGTCCCCTGACCTGACAAGGGGAGGTTTTTACCAAATAGTTAATAAGGCAGAGTCTTGGGAAGGAGCTAAATAGGTTCTGCAACTCATTTTGTTTGTAAGATAATTTTAATTTTGAAGATGATCAAATATTTCATCATCAAAGGAGTGTGTAGAAAGGGAAGTTCCTCTTGGAGCATGCCTTCTAAATCACAGGGAAAGTGAGAATTTTTATCTCTCATACTGTCTGCCCACCAAGGATGTTGCAAAAAATGTCATTATGCTTTAAATGAAGGAATTTCTTTTTCAATCTGTGCTCTTAAAAAGGGTATTTGGCTGTTGTGAATCAAATCTCTAAGGAATCACAGTGGCCAGAAGAGCTTTATGTAGGTTAAAGACTGTACATAGACACTTGGGAATTTTAGCTCCTTGCAGGACTAATGGTGGAATCATTGTGCCTTTCTGGCAGTCAGGAGGACACTATGAAACCATGAAACATGGGATGAAAGAATACAGAGGATTGTATACTCCAGGCCTCCGTTTTTAGCTCTCCCCTGTAGATTCGTAATATCATTGTTACACTATAACTGATGTCCTACTGGGTGTTACTACTGTAGCCTCTAGGATTTGGTTGTTTTTTTTTTTTTAAATAATCTAACCTCTTTGTGTGTTTTTAAAGCAAAGCCTTGGTCTTACAAAGATGACTTTGAAATCTGTCTTTTTTTAAAGACTGTCCCTGTTAAAAAACCTGAAATGATTTGTTTTAGCAGTGCAGGTTAGCAGAAAATGTGCAGTGAAGCGGTGGCAAAAGATATTAATTGAAGGTATCTGTGGTAAATTAACAGTGCTTAAGTACTTTCCAATTTCCTCTTTCTATTGGTAAAAAAAATACTTCTTTTATCATTTAAAGATGCTGGGCATTGGAGTTTCCACTGCTCTGAGTAGACTTGTGCTCCTGTATTATTTTGATTCCTTGATTTCCCAGCACTGCCTCCAGCTACAGGAACATAAGCCTTTCTTTTTTTTACCCCCCAGCCCAACTTTATCTTACCAGCAAATCTGAAACATTTGATCCACACGCTTTGGGGCAGTGTCCTTCTCTGTATCCTCTCAGTAATACGAGCCCAATGAAGAAATTGCTTTACAGCAGAGTGAGATTGCTGACAGCTGATTGCATTGCTACCCTGAACCCTGCTGTGGTGGGGACCCACTCTGTCCTCGCTGCAGCCCTGATGGGGATCCTGTCAGAGACAGGAGCTCCCACCACAGGGAGCAGTGAGGATGTGCTCCTTCAGCGTGGAGCACCTCACAGCTGGGCTCTCCAAGGCAGCCATAAACTCAACCTCAGCTGTTGCTGATCTTGCAGATGGGTTTTGGGTGCCAGATACTCAGCAGAGGAAAATCAGCTTTGGGTGTAAGCTGTGGGCATCTCCATGAGCAACAATGTTCTCTCCAAAGTCCTCAGTGCTGTACTCAAATGTTTCCTGGGTGGGGAGCGAGGGCTCCCCAGGGCGGGTGGGGGCTGCCCAGCTCTCAGGGACTTTTCCCTCCGCTGGTGATTCGAAAGATCTTTTGGTTCCATCCCCCAGTTTAGAAAGTAGGGGCAGTGAAACACTGAGACCGGGAATAGCAAATCCCTTCCGTTTGTCTTGTTGTTTTCTAATGTATGCGACCTCTCTGGGTGGTTTAAGCGGTTTAGGTACTTTCTATAAAAGGGATCTTTTAATGACAAAACTAATGTGATTATCTTACCAAGTGTGAGAGGCGTATTCAAGGTTTAAAGAAAATCTGTTAGAATAGCTGAATGTATCTGCTTAATCCTTTCTCTAATGTGTGTGGACAATGCTCTGGGAAGCACTTGGTCTTTCTTTCTTAGAGTAAATGCCTGGTCTCCAGAGGTAGGAACTTGTTTGCAGCTTTTTATACCCTTATGCTTCACCTTCTAGAGAATACAAAGGCGCAGGAGAGAGGCAGAGAGCTTTGAGAGGCCAAGTTTTACCTCAAATAGCTGGGGGTGTAACCAATACTGGGCCAATTCTGGCAGGCGGCTGAGCACTCTCCACTTCCTTTGACTGCCACCTGAATAGAGGGTCCTCCTTTTTGCCCTTCTGCAAAACCACATTCCCTGCAACATAGAATATAGGAATGCCTTCTCCTTTCTGAGTGTGTGGGGAAGTCACCTGCGGTTACTTGGATGACAAGACTCTGTCTGGTTCTGTGCTTTGGGTGAGCAGCCCTACCCATGCAGGTCCATGGCTTTAGACCCAAAAGTCCAGTTTTCCATATCAACCCCTTGGAAAGGTTTGGACCTGCTGACAAGTTATTGCAGGGTGATGCCTGATGGCTGGGAGGACAGCACCAAGGTCTGATGCTGCGGGATGCAGCCACAGGTGGACCTTGGCTGGCACCAGCCTGGTGGTGTTCAGCTTCTCTGCTGTTCATAGGCCTGTGCTTGTGATTCTTTGGTTTCCCTGTGTCCATCTGAAGGCACAGGTCTTAGACACATTAGGAAATCTTGTTGTCAGGAACAGTTAGCAAGACAGGTACAACCCCCCATGTTGCTGAAGCATTAAAAAGCAATTAGTGTCTCTGGGACTCTTTAGCACCTGGATTTATAGTAGAAACAAATAGATTGCATTTTCTAATTTGTTATCTGAGCATCCTCAAAACAGCACATCAGGAGGAAGAGGATATTGAGCTATTGCCTCTCTCAGCTGGAATGAAACACAGTCTCCTCACACCCCCCAGGAAAAAGAGGTACCTCAACATCAGTGTATTTTCCTCACAAAGACAAACACTCAGCTATGGTTCTGTATCTCATCTTCCTGCCTGGACTGTGGACTTGGTGTTGGGTTCTTTGTTGTGGAGAGAGAGACAGTATTCAAGAACTTAGTGCACCACCTAAAAACCGGTCCCAGATTGTATCAAACTGAATATTCTGAAGGAGGGAAAAGCAATTTGTACAGGTGAGGCCTTTTTGTCTCTCCCATCTCTCCCTGCTGTACAATCAGTAATCATGATTCAGGTTGAAGGGACCTCAGGATGTCTCTTGTGCACCCTTCCTGCTCACAGCAGGGTCAGCAACAGGGTTAGACCAAGATGCTCAGTGATGTATCCAGCTGGGTCCTGAAAACCTCCAAGGAGTCTGCACAGCTTCTCTGAGTGTGTTGCTCATCTGTCCACATGCTGGAAAGATACTGCAACTTGTCTGAAGCCCTTGTTAAGTTTCCATGTGTTTTTATCCTCCCACCATGCACCATTATGAAGAACCCTATTCTGTCTTCTTGGTGAGCCCTGTAGGCACTGGAGGCTGCTGGTAGGTGCCACCAAAGCTGTTCCTTTTCCAGACTGAACGAGTCCAGGTCCCCCACCCCCTCCTCACAGGTGAAGTGCTTCAGACCCAGCCATCTCAGTGGTCCTCCACTGAACTTGTTCCAGCTGATCACTGACTTCTACTGGGAGGCCCCAACCTGGCTGCAGTATATGATCTGTGATCACTGAGCACCAACTAGAGGGATCCCTTCACTGGATCTCCTATTCATATGGCCCAGGAGGATGTTGGTCTTGCTGCCAGCACACACAGCTTAGCTGGCTTTATGTCCAGTTTGATGTCCAGCAGGATCCCCAAGACCTCTTCCACAGAGCTGCTGTGCAGATGGTCAGTGCCCAATGAGTCCTTCTTTCCCAAAGGGACAGGATTTTGTGCTTGCTCTCTCTGAATTCCATGAAGTTCTTATCTCCTTTTAGTACATGTATGAATGGTCACCCTTCCTTCAATTTTTCAAGTCATCTGCAAGACTAAGACATTCCAAAGAACTTGAAATTTGAGAACAACATATAGCTTCTTCATAGTCTTTCTTGTGGAAGACATGCTTGGACTAGTTTTGAAAGCACTTGTTCTCTAAAGTTTTTACATCAGTGACCACGTTCTTGCTGTCTGCATCCCTACATCAATCCTGTCATGGATTCTGCAGCTGAGATCTGACCAGCTGTCAGGACAAGGGTGGCTGCTCTGAGCTTGAGAAGTGATGTTCAGTCCTCACAATGAAAACCAAGCCGAATCATTTTTAAGAGGGACTGTGGGACAGGTTTAACAGTTAGTCACTGTCCAAGCAACTGGGATGAGGAAGAGGAGCAGTCTGGGCTGCCTCCATACAAAGGGTAAGGGATTTCTTTTGGAGAGTGGTTCATAGGGCTAAACAAGTCTGGGAGAACTATGCATCAGATCACCAGTGTTTCATCACAGGTGTAATATACCCATTTTGTAAGTACGGAACTTGTACCAGAATAAGACAAGACAGGTCTTAACTGTTTTTCTTCAGAAGGAATTATAAATATTTTAATGTGGTATCTCTGTCCAAATCTTGAGCGGTGCTCCAGGGCTGCTCAGCATTCCCAGGGATGATATCCAGTACAACTGAGCAGAAGATGAGGAGTCATGAGCAGTGATGGCAGGCACAGCTCAGTGTGTCACTATTTCCAAGACTGGCTTCCCAGAGCACCCAGAGCTTTGCTTTCACTCCTGCATGTGCATCAGTTTGACACAAAGCAACCCAACTTTTTGCAGTGTCTAATGTCCCTTGGTGTTCCTCCAAGCATCTCAGAGATGCACTGGCTGCCCCCAGGCAGGCTCTGGTGATGTGAGCCCCATTCCTTTGCTCTAAGGGGAGGACAGTGGACTCCCCTCCAGGGAACACGCATCTATGTGTGAGCACACAGATGAAGCCAGTGCTTGCTAGGCAAACGAGACTAATAAATGTCGGGGCAGCAGGAGGTGAGTGCAATCAACTGTGAGAGCCTGAGTTATAGTGGTAACCTGCTGAATTCCTGGGTCACAAAGTAATTTACAGAACAACCCCAATGTCATTCAATAATTACTCCGACAGCCCGGGCCCCGGGGGGTGTGGCCTCCTGCCGCGGGTGTTATTAATACCATCAACAAGCAGCAGGATGTTGGTGTGAAGAAAAGAGCCACAACACAGGCATGTGAACCTCAGGAACAAATGGAAAATGGTATTAGTAGGATATTGTACCAGACTCTAAAAACTGATCTATCTTGTCCCAGCAAGTCATTCAGTGAAATATGAATGTGTCCCCTGTGGCAGTGGAAATGGCTGACGGTGTTTGCAGCAGAAGGGGAGGAAGATCGGTGTGTCAGTGCTGCTCATTTCTATCTCCCAGCCTCTGTGATAGTCCCCATGGAAACTGAACGGGAGCGGGGGGAGGAGGTGGTTTCCAAGCGCCCCAGAATAATTTAAATTAATATCCAGTGAACAATGTAAACCTTCCCTTTGACGTGGCGTGGGAATAGGCAGTCACAGTGCTCGGACTGGGTCAGCTGAAAGGGAAGGTAATGCCACAGCCCAGGATTTGATCAGCAGAGTAAGCCAGGGGCTCGACCTCGCTACCTCAGTTCCTCCCTTCGCTTCTCTTCCCACCCCCCATCCTCCAGAATATGGAGAAATGGCAGCAAAAATATCTTTTGGTGAGTGGAGAATTCCTGGACAGAAAGGATGTATAGGAAACCTGTGAGTGGGTGTAGAGGGCAGCACCTTCTGCAATGTGTGTGGAGCCTGGCCTGTGGGTGCCAGGAGGTGCAAGTGCCAACAGAGTTGCACTGGCACCGCTGCACTTGTAAATCATGTCACAACACCACTTGGGGTTTTCTGAAACTTCCACTCTCAGTGGAAGCTCTGTGTGCTCTAAAGGTGACGGCAAATGCACAATAAGGAATTATGTGGGCAAAGCCTGAAGGGAATCAAGCCTGAAGTAACCCTGAGTTGTTTCTCAGCTGGGAAATGACAGCAGAGGGCTACTTGCTACCTTGCTTTGATCTGACACACATGGCTTACAAAGAGCCAAGCAGAGCCCTCCTTGTTCTGATCCTTCCTCGTGCAGAGGAGTGCAGAGTTTATTTAAACATGAGGGTAAGCGATTCTCCAGGGCTTTTAGAGCATCAGAGCGATTCCTGGCTGTTATGTCAGGGATAGATAGCAGATGTTGGCCTATAGCAGGGGATCCTTAGCCCCAGGGATGTTCCTGTAGCACAGTGATGGAGCTGGGCTGTTACCTCAGGCACTCCCTGAGATGGCAGGCCCATGTCCTTGCTTGATCCAACCACCACGTGTCACCACCACTGACTGGGAAGTGACCATCATGCCTGAAGTACCCTGCTCTGCACAGAGACCCCTGGAGCATTTCTCTGGCCACAGGGTCAGGGTGTTACAGGAGCAGTAGCATCCACACTTTGACTTGGGGTATGAAATGAACTCAGTGGTCCTTTTTTTCACTTAAAAGTGCAAAATGAGTAAATCTCCACAAAATTGTGTAGCAAACAGAAGCTGGCCATGTGGAGCTGCCCAGTAGTAGGCCATACCTTGCACTGGTGGGCAAGTGCATCCTCCACTGGGCTCGCCTGACATGTGAGGAGTGAACACGGCCAATTCACTGCTTTTTCATAGGTTGGATAGAATTCAGATGTCTGTGTAACTAAATCAGGATGAAGCATAAATCCAGCAGCTGCTAAATGTTCATCTACCAGGGAGAGGTGCCCAGGAACCTGCAAAACCACCAGGCTGGAGAGAAGCCCAGCAGGGTAGTGCAGGGAGGGACAACCCTATAACTGTGCAGATGCCTCATTCCTAGAAGTGTTCATGGCTGGGTTGGGTGGGGCTTTTGAGCAATCTAGAGACAGATGCTCCTGTCCATGGCAAGGAAAATGGACTAGATGGTCTTTAAATGTCCCTTCCAATCCAACTCATTTGGTTTAGGGAAACACGTGCAGATGGGATTTCTGGCTGGGAACCAGAGGGAGCTAGGATAGATGAGTGTGTCCTACCCCTGTGGTGAGCAGCCGCAGCCTGAGGTGTAGGAAGCAGCTCAGCCATACAACTTATTTCACTGGCCACAAATGACTTCTTCCTTGACCTTTTTCAATGTTTGACCATTGCTCTTCTTCTGTTTTCAATTCTGCTTTGCTTTTATGCTGCCAGCGCCCATCAGGCCAACACAGAGCAGTGTAGGCATTGATGACAGGAGGTATGGGGGCATTCTGATATTAATTTTAGACTCTGGGCCCTTCCTTTTGTTCACAGTTTAGCAATACATTGCTGGTGACCTCTTCCCCCCATCTAACACCTCTCCTTGACTTCTCCTACACAGCCACTGCCAGAACTGACTGTAAGTTTGTGCCTGTGCTGCTTTTCTTCATGAGACCCAGGAAAAAGGGGTGAGGGATGTGTCATTCTGACATTATCACTGTTACTCTCTAAGAACAGGATTACCAAAATACTTCTATTTCCTCTATTTCCCCTTTTGTGCTCATGCACGGATGTTGCTACTGATATTCCCTGAATTCCCCTGAAAAATAAAGAGTGTTTTATCCGTATTCCCCAAGTGCCCAATACAAATGCAAATCAGCTCTGGGCCATTGGTTTGTTGTTTTTGGTTGGGTTTTTTTGTTTTTTTTTTTTGTTTTTTTTTTGTTTTTTTCCTGTCTGGCCAGCATTGCTTGGCAGGTCTTTTCTCACTTGTTTCTTTTCCTCCTTTCCTTTAGCTGGAGTGTCCGAAATAAGGTCCCCAGGAGGGTCAGAGACCTGCTCCATTCCCATACCTCTGACCTCCTCTTCCTCCTCCTCCTGTTGCCCAACTTGTGTCTTTATTAACCCTTTGTGCAGAAAGATCTGAAGGGCTAAAAATAAACCGGAACTCACCCAAATTCCCTAAAATAATGATCAGGTGGGCCACATTGGTTCCAGATGAGAATATTTGAGCCCTTTATGTTTCTGCTTTGTTGCTGCTCTGCACAGTTCATCTCTTGGACAAAGCTGGGAAAAAAAATCACAGCTATGGGGACCCAAAATCAGAGGGAGGAAGGACTCTGAACTTCCCTTTATCACTTTAAATAAGTCAGTGATTTTTAGATAATAAACTACTTAAATGAGTGACTCCTAAATCCCACAAGTGGGATTTGAAAAAAGGGGATTTAAACTAGTGAGGCTGTTGAGACTAACTAGTGTTCTAAACCCTTAGGCCAAAACAGATGCCTACTCACTTAGAAAATTCATGCACAGTTTTTTAAAAGGGACAAATAGTCAGTAGACTAGGCTGCCAGGTTAAAGCCATGCCCTTTCTTCTTCTGCAGTTGGCACATTTCATTATATGCCCACATAATGAAATGCCTGATGCCAAATCTCTGTGTCCTCAGCATCTCTTGCCTATTTTATAATAAATTACTTTTAATTGTATTTAAAGCTACAGCTGAAATATTTACAGGTTGTGTTCAATATGTACAGGATTACTACAGGGAGAAGTCAAGAATGAGACACCAGCATCAAAATTCAGCTCCAGCAATCTAGAAGAAGGCAGCGTGCAGGTCCTGTGGTCCTGAGCTGAGCATCACTGCCAGGGGCAGCCAAAGACTCGGTCAGGATCCTCACCTTCCTCCCATGGGTTTCAGATCAACCAAGCACTTAAATACACACTGACTGTGGTGCATGAGCAGCTCCTGCCTCCCAAAATGTTCTTGCAATGGGCCTAGCATTTGGGACACCCTTAAACCCTAGCAAACGGCTGGTGAAGCCCAGGTGGGGCTCAGGGATGCAGCTTCCTTCCCTGCTTGGGTCTACCAAGGGGCTCAAGATCCCACAAATCTGCTCAGCCTGTGGGCCTGGCTCTGTGTTGTGGTGTTGGAGCCCATAAGAGACCAGGAGCTGCCTGCTGGGGGTGAATGAATTTGGGTGGGAAACAGGTGGGACCCACTATGTCTCCCTGCATCCCTCTGTTGCCGTTTCCCAGGCGCTGATACCAAGCAGTTTGTTCTGCCCTCAACGCTGCAGCTGAGCTTGCTCCTAAAACCACACAACCTCAAAGGGAAAAAAAATAATTTGTGTGGGTTTCCTTCTTCCCTTTTCATCTTCCTTCCTGCTGCTATTCATTTAGCATGAAACAACCTTCCAAATCAAGTCGGAAGAGATCATTTGAAACTGTTGCTGTTTCCCCATTGCTAATTGCTGGTTTGAAATTCCATTTGAATCGCCCTGAATACACAGTCCAGTGTCCCTAAGCTAAGTGCCTACCAGGTATTTTTCCCCATGGGCTTTTATTTCCCTGCAAAAAAAAACCCCACAAACAACCAGTCCTGGAGAGCTGGTTGGATTCAGTGGGACAATAGCATCTCCATAGTACATCTTGTTTCTGAAGCAGAGCAGTGTTTTGGCAGGAACCGGCTTTTGCTGAGTTTCACAGGCCTGGCGGCATGTTTTGGTACTGGCAGAGCCAGAAATGAAGCAGTTAATTGCCCTACTGGGAAGGAGGAAATTTCTTGTAAAAATCCAGAATCTGGTTGAACAATGTGGCCTTTTATTTTTCAGCCTTGGAATCAAGCCTGGCTGCCCTTGTAAACAAAGAAAGGAAAGAATCACTGAACCAACCCAACACATAAAAACTGACCACGTCTGTCTTTGAAGTTCCCTTTATGTTGTTTGGAAAACTTGGGATTATAGAGGTTTTTGCATTCTTTTTTTTCCCCCTTTTTTTTTCTTTTTTTTTTTTTCTTTTCCTTTTTTTTATTCTTTCCCAAGAAAAAGAGGGGTGGAAGTTAAGGGAAACTTTTTCTTAAACAGAGCAGAAGTCATTAATTAAGTCTCCCATTCATCCCCGAGGCACCGGCTCATCAATCAGATTTCTTATTAGCATTCTGATGACCCGCCTGACCCCCTGTCTCTGCACTGTCTGCATGACGACACCGAAAAGCAGACCACACACCGAACGGAGGAGGATTATTCGACACTTTTCCTTGCTCCGGGGCGGGGGCACGGAGCTGGGAAGAGGAACGATGACGGGCGTTGTTGTTTTGGGTTGAGGCGAGTCAATAAGTGGCTCCTGGGCAAACAGCCCTGAGGGCCTGGGAGGGTGACTTGAGAGGTGTCTGCTGCATGCACAAGGCTGTTTCGGGGCTGGGACCTAAGGCTTGGTGCTAACACAGGGTGTCTGTGCTCCCACCGTGGTCACAGGGGGCTTAAATCCACAGGGAAGAACCGGATTTTAGCACGGTGACCACTGTGCTCTTACTCTTGGGTAACCCCTGCCAGGATATGATTGGGTCCTGAAAATGTGCTGGAGGCTGCAGGCTCCCTAAGTAGGCTGTGTCCTCAGGGCAGGTAAGGGCCCCACATCACCAGTCCTCCAGCCTTTCTCCTTCCAGGTTATCCCAATTACAAGCACTTAGCTGATTAAGTCTTTACACAACTGCTTTTGGGCAAGGTTTTGTGCTAAAGAAAAGAAGGCAGTGACAGGAGCAAGTTGTGAGGCGTGCACATCTCCAGAGGAAATCCAGCTGCAGCAGCCCCTTGCTCAGAATGGGAATTCACACATGCTCAGAGCATGCAGCCAAGGGTTGAAGGAGTGTTGGTTTAGATGAGATATAAGAAAGAAATTCTTTACAAGGAGGGTATAGAGACACGGGTTGCCCAGAGCGGTGGTGGATGCTACATCCCTGGAAATATTCAAGGCCAGGTTGGTTGGGCCTCTCAGCAACCTGATCTAGTTGAAGGTGACCCTGCTCATTATAAGGGGTCAGACTGGATGGCCTTAAATGGTGTCTTCCAACCCAAAGTATTCCAAGATTCTATGATTCCGTGATTCCATGATGGCCCTGACCAGGGAAAGCCATGGCCAGTGGAAGAAGGCAGCAGTGGCAGTGTGAAGGATGTGCCCATGTGACTGGCACAGGAATGGAACCAGGAATAAGGCACTACTCTTACAGCTACTTGTTACCAAGAGCTGGCTGAGATTTCTAAATTAGATCCTTTTTACCAAGTGTTCTCAAAGTAAAACATTTTGCCTATTTCTTTCTAAGCTGGGAGTGCTGTTGTCCTATTTCTTCATTCTTTTCTGTTTTTCTTTCTCTTTTTCAAAAGCAAAAATACATCAATGTGCTTGTGATGTGTGGTGGATGGAAGAAAGGAAAACTGGAAAATGTGACTAAAATTCCAAAGTTTCTAAAGTATAGTTGGCTTGAACCTGACCAAGTGTCACATATTCTCCTTTATGTCTCACAGCCCTGGAGAGTTACCACCACAGATCATCTCTGGCCTTAGGCAATATTCCCTGAGTCATGCTAAAACTGGTAGGGACTAGGCACCTTTAGGAGTTTAGCCTCAAGGCTTAGCCTAACAAGAGAAGTCCCTCTGGGCAGCAAATTGCATCTTCTTTCCAACTAAAACCCCAATGTATGTAACATCCTTGTCTTTGGGGCTCATCCTCAAGGCAGAGGGTTGCTGTCACAGCTAAAGGGAACACAGAGATCCTTCGTGGAGATGCAAAGATGTACATCAGTCTTTGCTGATTGAGGAAGAGATGAAGAGGATGAAAGTGGAAGTGGGCAGAAGTTTTATCTGTCATGTTAAATACCAAAGCAGCACTGGGAGCAGATATTCAAACCCAGGGCTTCACAACCCATGCAGGTGCCTTTGGCACAAAGCTACAGGAACTCTTCAGCTTTCTGTCCCAATGAATCCTCAATTATTGGACACCAGTATGAGGGGTGCAAATCAACTTCTTCTCCACTGTGTTCTGAAATGAGCATTTTGTTGTGATTTAACCCCAGCCAGCAGCTCAGCCCCACACAGCCATGCACTCATTCCCCCCACCTCCACAGCAGCACAGCAGGAAGAGAATGGGAAGGGTAGAAGTGAGAAATAATGACAGTTTAATAGGTGAAGGAAAAGCTGCACACACAAGTAGAGCAAAACAAGGAATTAATTCCCCACTTCCTAGGGGCAGGCAAGTGTTCAGCCATCCCCAGGGGAAAGCAAGTAATGGCTGGAAACTTTTTCTTAAACATCACCCTGAACATCCCAGGCAGCCTCTGTGGCCACAAGTGCCCAATTTTGACTGATACTAGAGATGTGTAACCATGCCCTCCTTGGCAAGTAACCATGGACCAGGGCCAGGAGGATCAACTAGGGCAAGGAAAAGGGCAAAACAGATATCAGACTATCGGTCAAAGTGGCTGGAAACCAGTTCCCTGGGCTACCGACACAGACATATCTTCAATGTGCTCAGACAGGGATCTCTGTATGCCAGACACTTTAAAAAAGGCCATGTTTTCTTCTTGGTGATGGGAAGAGTGCCTTGACAGACATCTCTTAATGATGGTGCCTGACCCAGGGAATCCTCCCAAACTCCTTCTGGTCTCAGAGCCCTAAAAAATTATACCCTGTTGGGTTATTGCTGGACCTCTCTACACAGCCCTTCATGTCATGGAGCGAATCATGGATGGTGGGCATCAGACTGCGAGGCTCATCTCCACACCTCCATCAAGCTGACTACTGGTGTGCATTCTGCAGCTGGGAAACACAGAAGTGAATTAAACCCATCACTCCTGAAATGTTAAAGGGGTGGTTTAGATATTGACAGTGATGCCTAGTTTCCATGGCCCTTATTAACCAAAGATCTAGTTCCTCCCTGAAGTATCAGGTGAGGAGAGACTTCTATGTGCAAGATCAGAAAATGCACAGAATTGTGAGGAAGTCTCAAACCCCCTCTATCTCCCTCTGGTGCAGCAAACAAGGAGGTGAGTTCAGCTGGGTACCAGTTTGGCAGCTGCTGTTCTGGTGCTGGACCACCTCACGTGGCAATCAGGTATTGTTTGCAAAGATGGCATAAATTAAATTCCATGGGAAAAATTAAACTGGATCTCTGGTGCCAGCAGCTCCTCTTATCACTCTGTAGCCTGTTTGCATGCCCTGGTAGATAATCACCATGACTAACATTTATCTGACACAGCCAATTTTGCCACCAAAATCTGTTTTCTGACCTCAGCTGACTATTCACAGACATGACAGCTCCCCCCACCATAGTGTAAATACTAACAAAGCTCTCCTAGAAAATAGATGGGTTTTGTGGACACTATATAATCAAAATAAGATGTAATGAGTGCCCCAGAGAGCTGGACGGAGGGACTGAGGGCCTTTTATTTCTCTGTGTTAGTGGTAGTTTCCTTCATCTGGTTTGTTTATTCTGCTATTGTCTGTTGTATCTTCAGGTACAGGAAGATTTTGTGCAGTTTGATAGCCACGCTGGAGAATGAGCTGCCTGCCACACTCTTCATGCCAACTTGACTTCTGGGCTTCCTTCCTCTGTGATTTTCTCTATTTCCAAGAGGTCTGTAAGGTAGGAAAAGCTGGTACAAGAGTTTGGCAGTGAAGGGCCCTGGGGGTTTGATCAGGGTTCAGGTGAACCTGTACAGATTGAAAAAGGACAAGTTTATCTTTTAGCAGCAATTTGGGCTGTTCATCACAGGGCTGATTGAGGTGCTGGCTACAGGCACTGGTGGGAGCTGTGTGAAAAAGGAAGGACCATGACAGATGTGCACAGGTCTGTGGCTCATTAGCAGATTTCTAATCTCACAATATTCTGCTGCCCTGACCAATTTCCTTTGAAAATGACCCAAGTTTCCATAGAGCTCTACTCAAGTCATGTGCACTGTAAACCCCGAGTTTGTCCTCTGGGACACAGACTGGGCAGGATCACAAGGAGCCCTTGCTGGACAGATATGGGAACATTACCCACAATGATTTTTGAAGCAGCTGATAGTTAAGTTGTCTTTCTCAAGAACCAAATTCTGCAAGGGAATTTGCCCACCCCTTCCAACATTCTGTTAACAGCTTTTTCTTTGAGTCCTTCTGCCCTCTTTCTCCTTCTGATTCTTCTTCCATGAAGCCCATACCATTCCATGAACCAAAATCACACCTCTAAGGAAAACCACCTTTAAACAGTGCATCTAGGCCATGTGTAAACTCTGCAGTAGTCCAGACCTAGTGGTCCCCACCTGAAGATCAGAGATGAAGGCTCCAGACTGCATAGATGGCTCAAAGATGGTATCTTGCACAAAAAACATCACCAGATGTACTCCAAACAGGTCTAAATAACTTCCTCTGGGCCAACTGGGTGCACAGTGTTTATATTTCCAAACCTTCATGTCTGGCTGTTTGTGAAGGTGTCAGGCTCAGAACTGGCTTGAGTCGTTGGCAAAAGTGCCCACCCTGTCTGTGTCTGAGGATGTAGTCTCACCTCTCCTGCCTCAGGGTTTTCCAGTGGATTCTATTCTTCCTCCTTGTGATGCCACCAGAAGGCTGAATTTTGTCGATACTGGTGAGTGTCCCCATCCAAGCTGAATGACTGCTCCATATTCACATTCAGATCCTTCTTAAAAATCCCTTTCATAGGCCCACAAAAAATAATTAAAAGTTGTTTGGAAGATAATGCTTCTCCTCACTTCCATTTTCCTGAGCATCCAGCCATATGAACAAGGCTTACTACATGTGGCAATTATTTGTTGTAGTGTCTATATATTCTTGGCATGAGGCTAATTGTGGATATTTTCATATATTACTAGAAATGCTAAGCCTAAAAATGGGAGTAGGAGGCATTAGATGTCTTGGAGATTTTGGAGAGAGAGATGCTCTGTGTTTTTTTCCCTTTCCAGCTTTGGTGCCAGTCCAGTTTAAACTGCAATGAATAATAGCTGTTACTGAATGGGAGTTTCCCCCCTCAAAAGGAGTGTGGTGACCTCGAGTTTCTAAAAACCATTTTCAGGACATTTTGGGCAACTTCTTGCACTGGTTTGACATTTGTAGCTCCAATGGATGCTGGGACAAGCTGGCAGGTGCCCTGAGTTCTTCAAGTCTGCTTGAGACTAGTTTGATTAGGTTGATTATGGGGAGCTTTTCAAGGTCAGCGGGAATACAAGGTCAGCAGCATCACTGAAATAGGGCAGGGAAATTACTCTGGAGCTACCTGTTTCTCCCCATGAATGAGAGATTAGGGCTGAGATCATGTAGGGTCCTCTTTGATAGCCACAATCAATGGCTTTTGGGTATTTCTTGTTTGGTTGTTAGTGTCTGTATTTGGCAATCTGGTGGGCAGTGTCTCGTGGTCCTTACCGAGGTCCTTGCAGGGCTGGATCCCAGCTGTGGTGCTGGCCGTGCCCATTCAGGCTGGCACAGCCGGGCTCCTCCTATGGCTCCACACTGGGGGAACACCGAGACCCTTGCCCAGGTCACCCGAGGGAGGGTGGGCAGCAAAGAAACCCTCCATCCTCCAGCTGGGAACCCCTGAGAGCACGGGGAGAAAGGGGAGAGCATTACCACACGGAGAGGGCAGAGCCCGAATCTGGCGATGGAAGCCCAGGCCCCGGAGGATGGTGCTGCCCGGCCGCACCTCGCACGGAGCCCGCAGCCCCGGCGCGCCTGGCGGGGCGGACACGCCGAGCGGGAGCCGCACGTTCCCACCGCCGGGCGCGCCGCGATATGATGGCGTGCCAAAGGATCTTTGGGAGCTCGTGGGGAGCGGGGGAATATCCTGGCATAGAATTTTAAATGTGCTCTAACCTTTTCTGCAAACTGAAAGCAAGAAAAATGCTCATAAAACTAGTCTTTGTGCACAGAAAGAAGTCCGTTTTTATACTGTTGCTAAGTTCCTTATTGTTTTCTGGCTGTTTTTTGTGTTTCTGTGGCAGCCTTTTCTGTGGGCCTCTTTCAGTGACTTAGCTATATTGGCCTGCAGATAATTAGATCAGTGCTATCATTTTCACTGTCCTTTTTCCTCTGGAGCTATTTGCATGATAATAGCAGTTTGTGCAACTCTCTCCCTCCGTCTCCCTCTCTCTTTTAACCAGACACCATTTCTAAACATGAAATAATTCAGGGAACAATCTGTGAGTGATTCTGTTAAGAAAAGACTGAAAACATCTGGTTAAGAAAACATTTCTGGTAACCAAGAATCCACTCTTTATGTCAGCTATAGCTTTAAAAAAGAGGTCTTTTCTTAACAGCATTTTTAGTCTGTATTTTAGTCTGTATACAGTATTGGCTGTATGCAAAACTCCTTACTACAGTATACTCCCACTCTGGGTATATATATCTTTATTATATGTTTTTCTAGACAATTTATAGACAAATGATATTAGGATCTAAACTCTCAATGAAACCTGTGGCAGGTATTTAAAAGGCACCTATGCCCCACAAAATGTTTTTGAACCCCTCTTGCTGTGAACAAAGTTTTTCATTCTGCAAGATATGCCCAAATCTAGGCAGGAGAGCAAACCCACTGAAACCCAGAGCTTGGCCTGGATGGCTGACACTGGTGTTGTGGTGATTTAGGGTCTGGGGCTTCCCATGGGAGAACATATCGTGGCCAAGGGTGGGCCAAGGAAGCTCTTTGTGCAGGAGCAGAGTCTCCTGCCACGCCCATGTCCTGCAGACCTGTGGCCACCTCAGCCTCCAGGCCATGCCTCACCACTGAGAAGATTATTTTTGCTGTAAGAAAGAGGTCTTGGGACCAATTCCTGCTCCTGACAAGACTGAACTCACTGCAGACATACCTCACCAAGAGACAAAATAAATAGTGAAAAAAACCCCAGAGAGTTAATAGAATTGGTCCTGGTGTCTGAAGACCATGAAATTCATTTGGGATTTTGATTTCCCTATGGCAGCTCAGGCAGAGAACATCAGCTGTCCTACACCCGATAATTTTTCATACGGATCTTCATGTCACCCTGGCGCAAACCTACTCCTGATCTGGCTCCAGACCTTGGAGGGCTCCTCAGAGCAGCTCAGTGCTGCAGTGGATGGGTGGCAAGGCTGGGAGTAGAAAATCGTATTTGCCTGTTGAGTTAAGCTCATTAAAGATGATTTGAAATTTCCTAATAGGCAGTTTTTGACAGAAAAAACTGGATACAGTTTTGATAGCTTTGTAAATCAAAAAGAAAGTAATTCAAATTTCCACTATTGTCTTTTTATGAGAAAAAGATTCTTGTAAGGAAATGGGGTTTAACCAGTTTTAATTTATTTTAATTACTTAATTAATTAATTTTATTTAAATACTGGTACATATTGCTGAACAATATTTTTACAGATGAACTTGTGCTGCCAATATTTCATAACAATTGTAACACACCAGAAAAAAAATTCCCTTTAGGTAAATATCTGTGAAGATTGGGGTCTGTTTTCTGCCATGAGATCACATAAAATCACAGAATGGTTTGGGTTGGAAGGGACCTTAAAGGACTAATTCCAAACCCCTGCCATGGGCAGGACACCTTCCACTAGACCAGACTGCTCAGAGCCTCATACAACCTGGCTGTGAACACTTCCAGGGTGGGGATATCCACAGCCTCTCTGAGCAATCTATTCCAGAGCCTCACCACCTTCACAGTAAAGAATTTCTTTCTTGTATCTAACCTAAACCCACCCTCTTTCAGTTTAAAGCCATTCCCTCTTGTCCTGTCACTCCATGCACTTGTGAAAAGTCCCTCTCCAGCTCTCTTGTAGCCTCTCTAGGTACTGGAAGGTGCTGTAAGGTTTCCCCAGAGCCTTCTCCTCTCCAGGCTGATCCATCAGCTGAGCTGCACCAGGTTTGTTTGAGAGACATACAGGAGTAAGAAAAGTTATGATGGCACTGCCGTGGTCAGAGGTACCTGAAAATCATCTCCAAGTCAGAGAGGAGTCACCTCTGAGTCAGCATGGCTGAAGCATCATTTGAGAGCTGCCCAGAGTAGGAGAGAGTGCTGATCCCAGGCCATGGGAGAGCCGGAAGGACAAGCAGAGCTCAGTTCATAGCTACATGGAGGAAAGATGCCACAAATCAGATGAAGATTTTGGCATGGGGTTTCCTGCCTCAAGAAAATTCATTATTCACAGATGAGGGCAGAGACAGGGACTGGCTTACCAGACTCACAGGAATTGTTGATGCTCAGCAATTCTGAAAATTAGCTCCCTCAACCAGAATTATTCATCATTTAATGAAATTCAGTGGAAATGGCTTCACTGGGAATTGCACCAGGTCCTTACTTCAGAGCATAAGTAGTGAAAGAGAAGGCTTCTTTCTGAAACAAGCTGTGTATGACGGTGATCACACCACAGACAGCACCTGGCCCTCCTGTGTGCACCCCTGTGTCGTGGATGGTGCATGGCCAGACATCTGAGATACATGAAGGCTGTTTTTCAGCATTTTTAAATCCTCACTATTCGCATCAGGTAAGGTTTGAGGAGCTCTTGTCCTCCCCAAAGCCGTGCAGCCCCTTCTCAAAGCCATGAAGCATCTCAAAGACTGTCAGGAACCAGGAGATCAAACAAACTGCCTCCTGCCAAGCAAAAATACATTGGGGGGGGGTAGTTTGCAGCAAACAAGGCAGTGCTTGACATTTACTTGCTGTTTGATTGCATTTCACATTTCTTCCAAGCAGCACCCTCCGCTACTAGAGAAATAAAGGAAGGAGTTCAATCCCAACCCCCACATGTTTACCTTCAGAAACGTCTTTGAGTGAAGATTAAAGCCTGAAAATTTCAAGGAATACACAAGGACTGAGAAAAAAAAAAATCTCAATAATATGAAAAGTAGTTTCTTTTCTTATTATGTATTTGTAAATGTTTCCTCATTGCATATTTCTACCAGTAGCCAAGTGCCAGATTATGAGCAGGACTTAATGAAACAAAATTACAATTTCAACCCCCAAAACTCTTTCCTGAAGATGCATTCAAGTGGTGTTTCTCGCACAGCTCTTGCAGTGGCGAGTCACCAGCACAAGAGGCAGCTTATCAACTTCTCAAATGCACTATTTTTGTGACAGATAAGTTCGTGATTTTGCAATTCTTGTGGGATTTTGTTCTACTCCAGGTAATTTATAATCAAACTTTAAATAATTATGGACGATTTAAGTGGAAGACTGACATATTTCAGTTAATTTCAGCATTCTTCCTGAATGTTCCATGTTTTCAGAGTATGAAAAAATATTAAACTCACTGAAGGTAGCTTCAGCAAAGAGCTGAAAACCCGCTGCTATCATCTCATATATTACATACAAGATTTGAACAAAAATCACAATAGTATGAAGAAGATGAGGGTTTTTCCAATCAGGAAGTTTATGTAAGGAAAAAATAACTACAATGTGAAATGTGAAAGCAACAAAAGTTTTTTAAGCTGGTGCTGAGGCTTCTTTTCAGATGAGCTGTCCCAGGAATTAGATTTGGATATGGTCCCTTCCCCATTGCATGCTTCTTCTGATCTTCTTGTCCTTAAGCTCCCAGTCTACCTTCACACAGATAGATTCTCTTCACAGCATTTCATACATAAAGTACAGAACACAGCTGAGGAACAGCATTTTAAACTGTCCAGATGAAGGAGAGTGAGATGGCTGTGATGGAAGAGCTGATTCACTGCTCCTGGTTTACACTGGAATAACCTCACTGAACTAAGGAATTCCACTCTTTTTAAAACCAAGAGTTGGGTCAGGCTCAGCTGAATGCTGGACTTTTGTATTCATTCAGAAGATTAAATGTCACTCCCCATGTGTGCCTGTTTTTCATCTGAATCCTGCACACCTCACATGGGCAAAGCAACCACTGCCTTATGAGCAACATGATCCCAGAACTGGACACTGAAGGACTGGACTGCATAGCACCCCAGAAATTCAGAAAATATTGGCAAACTGGAAATAAAATATCTCCCTAATGACTTTACGAACTCAGTTCTAGTGGAAACTTTGCCTACATAAAGTTGATGGGATGAGGGATCTACATACAAATACTAAATTTGCGTTAAGGGCACTAAATTTGGCTTAAGCTGAATGTGCCTTTCATCTCTCCTGATTTTATTGAGTATTTCATTGCAATTCTTCTTTCTTTATTAGTGGGAAAGCAAACTGGTATGCTTTAAAATTGTTCCCACTGTTGTGAGTATAAACTTCCTGAAGATTTTATCCTGTTTGCAAGAGATTGAGTAAAATAAAGATTTTTTTTTTTAGGTCAACATTTTCTTCTGGCAGACTGAGCCTGAAGTGCACTTTATTTCCCTTTAATTTAACAGCTCCAGCAGCTTTTCCAGTTAAATCGACTGTTCATTATTGAGCCCATTTATGAAGGGCTGTGCAGTGCAGTTTAATGAATCCCTGGCACAAAGCTCCCTTTCAGTGTAGGGAAAGAATAGCAGCCTATTTAGGTCCTGTAGGGCTGTATGTCAAAGGCTGCCTATAATACTTGTCAGGGAAGGGCAGAAATTCCCACTGATATAAGAATGTGCAAGAAATCAACTTTCACAACCAACTCGCCGATTAAGACGCGATCAGGAAATGAGTCTGTGGGTTGGGAGTGGTGACACCTGTTTGGGCAGCCAGATTTTCCCATAACTCGAGAACCATATGGGCCATACAACCAGGAAGGGAGAAAACAAACCCTCCCTCCCCTGTCGCAGAGATTTTCTTACTTTCACGCTGCCTTCCTCATGCCAGGATGAAAGGGAAGCGGGTGCTGAGAGTAGTGAGAGCTGGGCTCAGCGCTGGATTTGGTTTGCCCTCCCTAGGTTTTGCTAGCAATCATAAAATCATGGAACAGTTTGGGTTGGAAGGGATTGTAAAGATCATCTGGTTCCAACCTCCCTGCAGTCAGCAGGGACTTCTTCAACTAGACCAGCTTGCTCAAAGCCTCGTCCAACCTGGCCTTGAACAGTTCCAGGGACGGGGAATCAACCACCTCTCTGGGCAACCTGTGCTGGTGTTTCACCACTCTCATCATAAACCATTTCTTCCTTATATCAGCCCAAATCTACTTCCTTTTAGTCATGAGGCACAGCGTGAGATGTTTTCTTCAGGCTGAATCCCCCTGGGATCCTGCCCCTGCATGGCAGAGGATTTACCCTGGGGTTGGACACTGAGATGGGCTCATGAACATCAGGAGGGCACAGAGCTTCCGCAAATGGCTCCAGTGAGGAGCTGCTTCACAAAGTGCTGTAATGCAGCCCTCGACCATGCAAGACTTCCTTGCTTGTGGAAACTGCTCTCTCCCTTCTGTCCAGCTTGGTCTGCAAGGATAACAAACTGTTCTTCTTGTGTAGGGCTTGATCGTGTGGGCATGAGCGTGATCTGTGGCCCATAGACCAGGGCATGCCCCTACTCCCTTTGATTCTCAGGGTGACTGTGCCCTGGTTCTCTAAAAGCCAAACTTGATGCCAAAGGCATTGCTCTCAGAAGCCTTGGTTTAACCCCCAGTGCTGGTTGAGATGCTACTCTAACAAGCAAGAAAATGAACAAAACCAGATAAATTTCCTACACAAAAGGGGGCAAGAAAATAGCAGTAGAACCCCTTGAGCCCCTTACTGAGCACCAAGTGCTCTCCTGTGGGATGAAGGTTTGGGGTGGTGGAAGCAATTCTGCAGCCACTTCACTCACCTCAGTCTGTTGAGGGCAAAGTGGAGGGAAAAGGACATCTGGTTCAAAATTTTGCCTGGGGTTGGGGCTATTTTCTGGGTCTAATCCCAGCATTTCCTGGACATTAGAGCCTGCTAGTGAGCTGAGGCGGATAGCTGGGCCTAGGAGTCACCACAAGTGGGGCTGAGCATCAATATCCTGAAAGAGCACAGACAAGCAGGCACAGACAGCTGCTGGAAAAGAGAGCTGTTTTGCAGGAATAACCAAACTACTATCTCCTTGAAAAAAAAATTAAGTTTCTTTACAGCTTGTTGACATCATGTGGCTTAGCAAATTTCCCTCCAGGCACTGCCCAACTTGGGGTAATCAGCTCTGCCTGAGAGGACATGGAGAATAAGCATGTTTAATGCAATTATGAAGGCTTTCTAAATCTCCAGATCTGGTTGAGAATATGTAAATTCAGCTGCTTAGCACAACTGAATGCAAACTTTCCTTTGCATGCCTGACAATTGTTTTAATACTCTCTGAGTTTTAGGAGGTAATAAAGTCTCCCACTAAACCGTAGCTGAGCTCTCAAAGCTGTTTAATTGAATGAATTCAGCCTTACAGAAGAGACGCTGGGCCTTTCAACTCCTTTTTATCTGAGCCACCGGATATTTAGCTACTCTGCATATAATACCACCCAGACTCATTAACAAACCCTTTAGACAGGCTACAGAATATTGCTGCTACGATGCTGAGGCGGATGCTAATTTGAGGACAACTTCGTTGCTGCTCTATTTGAATAATTTTGTGTTGCTCAGATAAGAAACAGTCCCAGACTGTCTGCACATCCCGTGAAGGATAGTGACCCCCATTTTCTAGACCCATGTGCAGTTCAAACTGGCCTCACAGGGGATGCAAAACTAGCTAGTGGAGCACACAGGGGATATATATGTTGTTCTTTACATTTCCCCATCAATAAGGAAGCTTGGAGCAGGCTGCAAAGCTTGACAGGGCTTGACAGGGCCTGAGGGTAACAGCTCGGGTCGCTAATCCCTGTCAGTCGTATTCAAGCTAAGTAGTTTAAATCCACCTTCTATGTAGACATACTCACAGAGAGATATATACACTTCCCATAGCCCTCTGCCTACCAGGGTTTTTTGCTTCAATTACTCAGTTGCACTCAGAGCAAGTCCTCAAATAAGAGGCTCTGGGAGACTCCAGCTGAGCAAGTTTGGCAAAGGAGAGCCTGTCCAGATGTGTGGCACCAGAGCAAAGGCTGTGCCTGGGACTGTGAGGTTCTGCCTGCCGCTGGGACCCTGCTGAGACCTGCTGAGGTGCTGGTGAGAGATCAAGAAAATCAGCACTCTTGTTTTGTAGAGGATATTGAGCCATTTTTTTCCTCTCATGAAATATGCACTTTCTCCTCTTTTCTCCTTGCAATACTTGCTTTGCATTCAACAAGTGTTTCAAAACACAGTGAGCTGAATTTGGCTGTTTCTTCCATTTTACCACTAATTACAGTCCTAGGACCCTGTCTCACTTGGCTTCTGCAGAGTTTTGCTTTCTGTTTTTTCCTTCCAATACAAAACTGCTGCATTTCTAGTGAATTGATGCAGACCATGAAAACCCACCTTATTTCATCCCAAATCAGATATGGATCTTCATTCAAATTTGGACATATAAAATCACTGAACATAAATCTGAAGCTGGGTTAAGGGTTGTTCTGCATCAACGTAAGAGTTTTCTGAAGGCAAATTAAAACACCTTTTCCCCATAAAAAAGACAAGACAGTTCCTTCAGGAGCTGTTACCAGTACTTTAAGTAGCCACTTCACTCCCATATGGAAGGTTTATACTGCTGCTACACTAAATCCATGCAACACCATTGGCAAAGTGGTCTAGTGGAAGGTGTCCCTGGCTTCTGTAGGGGAGCTGGCATAGAAGATCTTTAAAGTCCCTTCTAATCCAAACCATTCCATGATTTTGTGACTTTAACCCAATGCACCCAGTCATTTGAAATCTCTACTGGATCACAGCTCTGGATTTTCTTAGGACTTGACTAGACAGAGAATATGCTGTGTAATGTGCATAGCAATGAGCTCGGAGAAAAGCATCCTTTACAAATCAATTAAAGTGTGTGTATCCTGGCGGCTGTCAGAGCAAGAGCGCGTCCCCGTGCCCTCGCACCCAGAGACGTGCAAGCGCCGGGCCTGACCCCAGACAGCCAGCTAAGCAACTGCAGGAGAGAGGGACAAGACTGATGGGGTCTGGAGGATGCTGTGCACCTGCTCCGAGGTGACTGTGTATGTTTGGTCGGGGGGATGCCTGTGCACCTGTCCTGGGGTGCGTGTGCGTCCCCCGGGGCTGCCTATCTGTCCCGGGGATGTGTGTCCAAGTCCCGGGGGTGATGCTCGTCCCGCCCCGCCGCTGCCGATGGTCCCGCCCGGGTCGGTGGGTGGGTGGGCACAGCCAACCCGGCCCCCGGGCGCCCGGCAGGGAGGCGGGGAGGGTCGGGGCCAGCCCCGCTCTGATCCCTCCTCCTCCTCCTTCCCCGCCTGCCGCCTTTTCCCCGCTGCCGCCGCCGCTTGCCCGGCGCATCCCAGCAGAGCCCCTCGGAACTCGGGGCGGCGGCGTTCGCCGCCGGCCATGGCCGTGCCCGCCGCGCTGCTCAGCCCCCACCACCTCCTCTCCTTCTGCTTCCCCGCCGCCGGCGGGCTCCTGGGCTATGCCGACCTGGAGAAGGGCTACGACGGCGGCGGCGGCGACGCGGGGGACTTTAGAGAAGCCACCCGGGACCTGCTGAGCTTCATCGACTCGGCTTCCAGCAACATCAAGTTGGCGCTGGACCGGCCGGTGA
>VXAC01001104.1:158204-265006 GCA_013399225.1 Rhipidura dahli | reverse complement strand
AGGCGCCGGCCGAGCCGCTGCGCCCGCTCTACCCCGGCGGCGCGGAGCCCGTGCCCGGCGGCGGAGGCAGCGAGGAGCCGGGCGGGCACCTGCCCGCGGGCTTCGCCTCCTTCTTCCCCGAGTGCCCGCTGCCCCCGCCGCAGCCGCCCTACGACTACGGCGGCGGGTACCACCGCGGGGGCTACCCCGGGCTGTAGGGCGGCTGGCGCTCGGGGTCCGCTGGGACGGCGAGGCGGGGAGCGGAGCCCGGAGCCCCCCGCGGGGGCAGGCGGACTCTTGGGCGGCGCGGAGGCCGCACGTGGGGCTCCGCACACCCCGCTGCATGTGAGAGCCCCGCACCCGAAACCGCGGCCACGGCCCCCGCAGGATTCACCCTTGTGCACTGCCAGTCTCCTCCTCCTGCGGTTTGGGCGACGCTGCAAATAAAATGTGAAACTTTGGGTTTCTTCAGGTGTTTTTGTAGCGGCCGGTGCCCCCCTTTCATCCTCCTTCCGTAGGGGCCAGGGCTTGGCTGGCCGTAGGCAGACGCGTTGCTGTACCTGTAGGCGGCGTGGGAACGGGGGCTGCGCTCCTCAGAGGCCGCGGGGACCAGTCGTCAATGATTTCAGTTTAAATCTAAAGCTCATGTCAACACTTGAGGTGCGTTTAACATTTTTCCCAGGCTCACGTTTGTCACAAGTGCTGGCAGGTGTTCAGCTGAGGACACAAAGGCAAGAAGGTGAAGCAAAATTAAAAATGCTGCTACCAAAACTCAGTGTCCTGAAGTTTTAACAATGGCTTGCAAGATCTTGCAAACGGCAATTTACAGCGATTCGTAAGTTAATTGATGGGGGTACGTTCGGGACAAAAATGTACTGTAGCCACTGCGGCCATGTGATTCCTACAGACAGACTGTTGGATTTCTTCCAGGAATGTGTCAAAGCTCAGAAAGCAATGCGGCTCTGTCTCATTGTGTACAGGAGATTATTTGATAATCATTTTAAGTTATGTAAAAGAGTCTATGATAGGTCCTATAAAAATAAAGCTACACAATAGACCCGAGATCTGTGGTTGTTACTGCTGTTGAGATGCGGCGTTCAGGGGGCTTTCACCGTGTCTCCATCCTCTGAAATGGTTTCTTGGCAGGAGTTGAGACGGGTTTTTTCTTTGCTAAATCTTTTGAAATGCTGTATTTTATCCACAGCGACCCGTCCTTGTTTTGCCTTCATTTGTACCGTCTGTTTTTGTAACTGAGTGGAAAGAAAGGAGCGATAATACGCTACAAAGTCAAGGGATGAAAATTGCTACAGTTATGAAAACAGATCAAAATACTCGGAGGTTGCCTATTGAGGCAAGTTTTCAAAGGCAATCCCGCAGTCTGGCTCCCCGCCAGCCCCAAGTGGATTGTTTGTTTTTGAAACGGGATCCACATATGGATCAGCCTGGGGTTTTACCCTCGGTGGTGACAAATCCTTGTGCCTTCTGTCTTTTAAAAGGTAATGTGAGAGGTAAAGCAATTTTTTTCATTCTTAACTCAGATTTAACTTTTCTGAGATTTGGGGTCAGCATGCAGGGAAGTGTGTAGAGGTGAAGCAAAATCTTTTGGAAATAAACTGAGATAATCTGTTTTGGCAAATGTTTTAATTTGACTGTTAAAAGCAAGAGCTGTAACTGCTGCTGCCTCTTTCCTTCCCAAAAGCTACCCAAGGTCTCCACAAGCTGTATTGCAAGGAGCCACCATGGATGAATATCCACAACACTCCAGCATCTGATAGCTGGGTGCTGCTGAGGAAATGCATTTATCAAGAGCAATTTTGCAGCAGTTTATTTCACTCAGCTTCTCAGGAGCGTGTATGAGGCTCAATGGGCAGCCTGTCCAGCCAAGGTAGCTAAAAATTATGTTAATCCTGCCCTGCTGCTGGTTTTGACGATGGGACCACGTCCTGCTCTGTAAGATCTGTCCTGCCTCCTTCACTTTGGCACACCTCCCAGTTTGCATTTTTGAGCTGCACACTGCTAGCTCCCAGCAGAGCTTGTGTCTAACTGCATCTGAGACTACCTGGGCAAGACTGGGGGGTTATTTCAGGTGGAGTTGCATTGTATTACTTTTTTGTTTCTTTAGCTCCTACTTCAATGTGAATTCACAGCACATCTTGGCAGCTGTTCAAATATTGCAGCTTGACAATGCTGTGCTAATGATCTCAGTGCCCACTTTTCTCACCTGAGCTGTGCACCTGAGATTTGTGCTTTCAGCTGGCCAGGCAAATGATGGGGGAACTGATAATGCAGTGGTCTCTGCCAAGGAACAAACCCACTTTTATTAGGATTTATTTATCTCATAAGCTCAGTAGGCAAATGTGTATTCGCTGGGGATCTAATCCTGAAGACCTTACAGCCTATCCTGTCAGCTGTCTCACAGGTGTCAGTGAGATTAGCTCAGAAAAAATAAAAAAGAGGTTTTCAGGAATTGATTCTGGGATAGACATTGCAAACCTGAGCGGTCTGATTGCCCACTGACCTCACCTTCTTATTCCAAGTAGCCATGAAGGGCCACAAATCTGACCTGCCGGTGGTTTTTGCTTGTTTGGTTCTTTGCTGCCTTGCAGATGGTGACCTGTGGTGCTCAGAAGCTGAGCATCATTTGCCTTCTTGGGTTAGACCTTGTCTAAAACCAGTGGGAAAAGCAGCTCTGTGGGTGCCAGCAGAGCTGGGCTGGTCCAAGGCTGGGGTGGCAGCCCATTCCCAATGCTGCCAGGTTGGGAGGGTTTGTTGTGGGCTTGCAACAAGCTGGGGCCAGGCTCCAGGAATCAGCCTGACTGAGCAGCAGCTGCAGATGTCTCCTCAGCTTAGCCTCTATCCTACAATAGTTCCTTAAGGAGGATGTGCAGATTACAGGAGCTTGCACTAAAAGAAAAAAAAAGAAATCTAGAAATCAGTGTTCTTCGAAGTGTGGCTACACTGCTGCCACTACTACTGCTACAATGTGTTTGTATTTGAGGAGTACCTGGCGTGGGAAGTCTGATAAGCCTGGAAAGGAGCTAACAACAGCTTTTCCCACAACACAGACCAAACAAAGGACTTCTGTGTAATTCCTGAGGAGCGCTGGAGAACCTCTCCACGCTGTGGAGGCAGTGAGGGCACCCGAGCAGCCCAGGGGTTGCCATCTACTGAGGCTGCATCTTTGATCTCCTTTGTGCATGTGTGGGCTCTTTTTGTTGGCTTGAATAGCACAGGCACTGAAAACATCACCTAACAGTCTCACTCAGAAACACCCTTGGGAAATTGTTTTCTCCTCTGAAACACTGAAGATCATCATCTTAACCATCTGCAAGAATAAAAGCTTTTGTAATTGAGCAGGATATTTTGGGTTTTTTGATGCACTTTTATAAGGAGCCTGTCCCTAAGGACTAAAGCTGGTTCTTTTTAGCTTTTCTGTCTTAAAAGAAGTGTGTCCCTTTGAAAGGAAATGGGCTCTGTTTGGTTGGATCGAGGTCAGGCTACCAAACAATTTCATTTTACAAAGCCTGCACTGAGTTCCTCAGAAACACTAAACTCCATTCTGTTGCTGCTGTATTTCACACATACTGCCGGAAGTTACTGGAGATTTTGATGGGAAAGCATACACGTGTTAATAATTTTTCATATACAGTCAAAGATGATAATGGGGGATGACAAGAACCCTTGCTTGTCATTATGAATGAGGGAATCTTAACTTATCCTTAATGGTGATTTACTGACAAATCAGTAAGAGTTCACCATGAGTAATTACTACTGTGCCTCAATATTTTGTGACTTAAATGGTCTGGGTCTATTCCAACATCACTTTCAGAAAGCAGAAATATTCCTTTTTTTTTGAAGTGTTTTGAAACAGGCTTATTAACTATTTCATGGTGTGAGCTTGGGAAAACTCTAGTACAGCCTGGCCATCCATGATGAGTCACCTTCACTGAGCTTACATGGTTGATCAAACAGTGTTAGTGAAAAAGATACAGAAGTTTATTGTAAACTCTTTTTGTTTTCTGACTTTTAAAATAAACTGCTTTTGTCAGCTGTGTGAAAACTCAAGGTCATTCTGCACTTACTGGCAACAGGAGGAAAATGGTGGTGGAGCAATTCTGTAGAGATGTCCAAGAAATTCAGATGAGAATGTGAGAGTTCAAGCTTACAAACCTGACTATATGAAGCGAGTGATGGAAATGCTTTTAGGATAGCTTTGTGTCAGCCAAAGAGGCTGGTGAACACTTGCTTAAAATCCAGTAGTATTTGTAACACATCTACATAAACAATTAAAAATAGTGTATTATAATGAACGCCCTCTCAACAGTTCTGTGTGGGTAAGGATTGGCAGGAGACTGCTGAAAGGTGATGCTGCGAAAGATGAAGGTGTTTTATAATATTTTTCAATACCTCACTGTAACCCTGATTATCCCCTCCCTCACTGGCAAAGAACTACTTCACCAGCCTGCAGGTTTTCAGCCTTTTATGCTTTTTGGACCCCCTCCACATGAAATGTAAATATACTGTCAAAGCCTTACTTTTTCGGGTTGTTACGGTTGTAATCCACAGACCTATGGTTGTCCAGAGATCACAGACTCAATGTCACTGCACTGCTGTCAGTGGAAAGTATTTTTAATTGCTCGAATTGGCCAGTGTGGGATTTGAGGAATAGGCAGCATTTCCCAAATGATCCATCATTGCTCCTTCTCCGAAATGGGGGAATCACATCTTATTTATACAATCTGTGTCACCCTCCCAGAGGCAGCTAAACCTGCATAATTTACCCTGTGATCCCCCCAGGTATTCCCCAACAATGTTGGGCATGTAAGAAAATGTGGGCTGGTCTGTACTGAGGGAGGGAGGAGAGGATTCAGGACTTGTAGTAAAGGGTTCTGGTGCTCCTGTTAGTGCATGTTTTGTGTGTTAGGATGTCTCCTGGTGGGCATTTTAGACTGCTTTAGCCTTAGCAGCTAATTGTTATTCAGTCTGTGGGCTCTGCTGAACAAATTCTGGCAAATCCTGCTGTGCCAGACCAGGAGGTGACTGTCTCCATTTTCTACCCCGTCTCTTTGCCATAAGTGCCATCCCTCAGCTTTGTGCTGAATGGAACTGTACCTGTGCCTCCTTCACTATAACCTGCAATCAGTGCCCAAGTGCATCTTCAGGGAGGGTTTGGAGTGAAGTGGGGTGTTTGTCTTAGCCCAGGAATGGCTGGAGCTCAGCTCAGCTGTTTCAGCCACAGATAAGTGAAGCAGATCTGCTGTCAGACTGGGAGTGAGTTAAACCTGAGACACTGGGTGACAAATCACTTTGCTGGTAGCTGTAGATGGGGAATACAGACCCCTCTCTCTTTGAGAAGCTGGGCATAATTGTTACTAATTTTATTTTTGTTCAGCTTCATAAGAGATAGAAACTGCTTCAACTCTCTGTACCTCCACAGTAGTGAAAGCTCAGTGAATGATTTTTAATTTGATGCTGACACAGTACCCTACAAACAGAAGAATCCTGGCTGAGAAGCTGCTGCAGTTATGGTGGCACAGGAGAGGTGGTGGCCCAGATTCTGTCCCTTTTTTCTTAATTACAGAATGTGATACAGGCTCTTCTGTGCCACGGGGTAAGGGAGAAACTTATAGGGACTGATCCCCATTACTCGTTTCAGTGATGTAGCAGACATGACCCTTTCTGTCTTCCAAATCTCATGGTGAGGAGATTGAGGTTGTGCTGAGTGTGCTCAGGACTCTGCTCAGGGTTCAGGTGGATGCAACACTCCAGGGTGGCATCTAGAGCTGTCCTGGACCCTCCCTTAGCATGACATTCTCATTTCCTTCCCTTCCCATCTCTCTTTGATGTGCTCAGCTCCCAAGGTAGCCAGAATGTTTCTTTGGGTATTAAGGCTGAGCACCCTGAAATGTGATGGAGGTTCATAGTCTGCCAGATCTCTGGACACCTCAGTGATTTTCCAGACCAGTCTGCAGAAGCTACAGATTAAAATAATATTTAGTGCTCTGACTGCTGAGTGTATGAATACAGCCTGGGTGACTGTGAGTTGGGCTGGACTCTGGCAGATCTCATTTCAATAATACCAGCCACTGTTACAGTTCTGTGATCAAATCCCCTTCCATTCCCAGCAGTCTCTTCCCTGTCAGGGGTTTGTCAGCTAGATTTGTTAGGTCTGGGGTAAACAGTCCTGTTATTCTCCAGATACAGAAAGCAGAGATCAGAGGGGTAAAATTTGGTATGAAGTTTAAATGAAGAGAAATTCCATCCTTCTACCACCATTTTCTATCAGTGGGTAACTAATAAGGAATTTTTTGCATAGAAACGCCTCACAGTAGAACTGGGCTTCAAAGAGCAGCTGTAATTGCTTCTGTGCACTCCAATAATTGCATATAAATCAATTACCACCATTTTAGGTTTTGAACAGCTCGCTCTATAAAGAAAAACCTTTCTTTCCTCTTTAATAGCCAGACCTTTAGCTTCTTTGTTTATCCACATATCTGGGACAAATGATTCAAACTCAGTCATTAATTAGTGATTTTATCAAGATTTTCCTTTCAGGATGGAAAGGTCAGCACACCCTTGAAGTGCCAGCAAAACAAATGTCTCCCATTTGCACATGAAGTCAGGGCTTGGGAGGAAGAAGCCTCAGAACATGACTTAAAGGGTAGAGGCTTCATTTGGGATGGCTGCTTGTAAGAGCACGCCTGGTGTGCCTAATACAAATGTGATGGCCAGACATCCTGACATTTTTCCAGAAGTCTGTGATTAATACTTTTTATGGCTTTGATGACCCTTCATGTCTAGAGCCAGCTGACAGAACACCAGGCATGGGGGCCGAAGTAAAAAGTCAGGCCAGAGGAGGATGGCCCTGACTTCAACATAATTCATTTTTATTGTATTGTCCAGAGCCCCTCGGGTTTCTGGATGCTCCTGGAGATGAGCCAGTGCTACAGCCTGTGGCAACTCCAAGCAATGTGCTGTCTTGGCCAATGGATGGGCCCTGCCAGGGAAGGAAGAACATGTTTACTACAGGACAAATGCTACCTGGCTAATCCAGACCAGCTGGAATTATAAATAAAATGACATTTTAGTAAATAAGAGGAGAGACATAAGTGATGAGGCAAAGAGAAGTGAAGGGTTTCTTCCTGGCAGAGGTAATTCAGATATCAGGCAATTGCCAGGCTTAGCATCATGTTTGGATGACACAATAAACCCTTTCTGAGCTTGAAACAGGTATTAATATTGCCACATTATTACATCTATTGATATATTTTTCTTGTGCTTATGCTATTTTTATCACTGGTTTCCAATCACTCATTTTTCAAAAGAAGGACAAAAGAATAATTTAAGAATAGAGGCGTTTCCTGCTGCTGAGAGAAGGACTGGGAGCAGACAAATCCAAAACGAGCTGCTAGAAATATCCTTGCTTTAAATTAGAACACGAAACACATACAGCAGCAGAAGTCCCACAGTATTCAACTTGAGTTTCTCCTACACCAATTTAGTCTCTTTTTACTAGCTGATGTTTCTTGTAGGGCAGGCGCCCAGCAACTCCAATTCCAGTAAGTATTCCCAATTCCAATTCCACTAAGTATTCCCTCTGTGGGAGATTTTTCTTGTACGAAACTGGACAAGAAAAGAATATTCACTGCCACTGCTTAAGTCCCTGGTGAACCGTGAGGCACGGCCGGCAGGACCCTCTCTGCTGGGGAAAAGCTGCGCAGAGAAATCCTCTACAGCCCTCAAGTGGTTCCCTTTGAATCCTACACGGTGCGAACAGAGGGCTTTGGCAAGGAAGCCGCAGGGCGGGCAGAGCCAGGAAAGGCTCTCACCCTTCTGTTCCCCCTCCTCTCTTGTCTGTCCTCGTCTCTCCAAGGCATGACAGGTATCAGGCAAATCCAGAGGGTACAAAGAGGCTCCTGCTGTGGCAAGGGCATGGCTTGGTCCTCCTCTTGGAGTCACTGTTGGCCTGGTCAAGATGAGTTGGACGAGAACCAGCATTCTGAAGAAAAACCTATGCTTCTGCAAGCGTGATTTCTGGAATAGTGCTAGAATTATGACTTTAAAGCCATCTGTCCTAAAGACTTTTGTCTTTGACTTCATAAGTGGAGGCATAAAGCCTTCCTTGCTGGCCGTGTTTGAAGAGGAAGACTGTGAGGTGACTGTCATGAGACCCACTGTGCCTGATGCTCCCAGGCTGTTCAGGAAAATGTCTTCTCTTCTGAGCTTCACACAAAAAAGATGTTCCCTTTTTTTTGTTTTGTTTTGTTTTGGTTTTTTTCTTTTTTTTTTTCTTCATTCTCTCCAAATACTTGAGATGTCAAGCCCAGAACCTTAACACACAGAAAGATGAAACCTTTAGCTAAGCAATGAGAAGGTGCATGGGAAGGAGAAGAAGGAAGAAAATAAACGAAGTTGTATAGACACCTTTCTGAAATAAAGAAAAAGGAATTTCCACCCTGCTACCTCCCTTCTCAAAAGCAGAGTTCTTTCCAGAAACCATGAAAAAGGCAAGGAAGCCTCAGTTTCTTGCCCAGGAAATGTGAGTATTTGTCAGTGTCTCTCCCTGAACCTGAAATGCATGTGGTTTTGGGGGTGTCCTGGTCTCCAGCTCGGCTGTCCCCTGTGTGCCCCTTCACTCTTGTTCCCTTGAAGGGTCTGAATTGAGGAGGGGAGGGGGTCTGTTGTCCCCATGGGGTTGAGGGAGGTTTTGGGATTTGTTTCCATAGGGTGTGGCAGATGACAGTGCCAGGCTGTGTGACCCATGCACCAGCTTGATTGGTTGAGACTCCCCAAACATCAGGGACTTTGGAAGCAGAAAAGAGCAGTGCTTCCCAAGTGTGCAGCTCTCCCAGGGCAATGCACACACTTCCCATTACATCCAGAGAGCCACAGGCAAAGCGTGGCTGTTGTGTGTGAGGGATGGTCACACAGATCTGAGCTTCTTATGGGCATTCCCATAACTCCCCAGTAGCAATGGGATTCTGGGCTTCTGAGGTGGCCCAGGTAGCTTATCCCAAGGCAGCTGAGAGCAGGCAGTATGTTAAGCAGTCAGCAATCAGCAGTGCTGGCTGACTGGGATGGGCTGCAGCCAGTCTGTCTCTCTCCTTGGAGTACCCACTGCCCAGCTCAGACTCCGTTTTACTCCCTACTGACACGATCCCCCAGACAAAAATCAGTGGCAAGTAAAAACCTACTTGGATTCATTTACTTTTATCATTCTGCAAGCCTGGGGTTGCATTATATCAGCAATGACATGGGCCACAGGAACTGATGGCAAAAATGAGAGAGCAGTTCTCACAAAACATTATATATTTTGTGTTTGCATGGCTGTGGGGGGCCACCTGTAATCATCAAGAACAAATGAATCGTAGTCAGAGCTGTACATGAGCTGTTTCACAAAGGTTTCCTTGTCTGCTGGCTCAGGGTACCAAGAAGCGAGGCCGTGCTTGTAGGCCCAGTCAACAATCTGCAAAAAGATAAGCAAAATGAGCTGCTGAAACAATGCTGGCACGTTATGAAGCTGAAACCAACTGCAGTTTGGCCCTGTCTGTGTTTTCCCTCTTTCCTCCTCTCAGAATTGCGCAGGTTTTTTTCTTTTTTCTCTTTTTGAGTCAGCTGCACTTCACTCTCAGGTGGGTGAGGAAATGCAAGCTGCCTGCAAGCAGTGGCTGGTAAGAAATGCAGACCCCTGCCCTGCCAGGGTGTGCAGGTGAGGAAGGAGGGAGCCCTTTGGCCAGCTCTGCTCGCACCCGTAGGCACCTCGGCTGCGCTCTGCATCCCTCAGGAGCTCTGAGCAGCCAAGGAGATCCTCAGTGCGTGTCTCTGAATGACAGATCTGATGTATACAGGGCACCAAACCCATAATTAGACAAGCCCAGATCTGGAATAGTATTTATGTACTTAGGTCCTTACTAAATACAGGAGGAAAGGTTCCAAAATAGCAATTTGGAACCAAAAATCTTTTGGCAACTTAAGTCATGTTTGAATTTGACTCTAAACCTCATTTTTTGAAGTGCTGAAGACTCACAGCTTCAAGCAATAAAGCAGAGCTTTGTGAGCTGTGAAGCACCCAGAATCAGAATGCATTTTTCACATTTGGGTTTTAATGATGGAAGAAATCAAAGCAGCAGTTATGGCCAGAAGAATTCCTGAGAATGATTGCTTTAGACTTTAGAATAAATTGAACTAAAAAAACACAGAGTAAAAATGATGCCAGGGCAATTCCTGCCCTCCCTACCATGAAAAGTAGGAGTGGAAATACTCACTTTCACAGCAATTTTGAGAGACACTTCTCTGATGCTGTTCAAAGGGGGATAGAGTCTTCCTTCTGCAAGGTTCTGCTCTGTCACCTCGGCAGCAATAGCCTGGAAAGAAGAGAATGGTAGTTTTTAGGGATGGTCTGAAGCACATACCTCATTGCCTAGCATTACATGGTAAGTGGCTGAAACCACAGCAGCACTGGGACTAGTCCTGAGTGGGAACTTGTGACCTGTTCAAACACGTGTCTACATTACAGTACATTACAGACTTCAGACTGGAGCCAGAGTGGGGAAGTGCTGTGTGGAGGAGAACCCTGTCATGGCTCCTGCACCTCTGTAGGTGTAATGGAAGCTTTCCCTGAGCCAGGAGAAGACTGCAGCTTTTTGCTAAGGCTGAGCCATTTCCCCTCCACGCATTGTCCTGGGTTAGGTTCTTTAAAACACCTGAAGTAGATACATGTGCCTCTTATCACCTCTTTTACAATATCAGATAAATGTCAGTTGGAAACCTCTGCTGTGATGAGGAAGATTTCATCAGAGATGTGCCGGACCCCGCAGGCAATGACTCCCAGTGCCACTCCTGGAAAGACGTAGGCGTTGTTTCCTTGGCCAGGGAAGAAGGTCTGTCCATTGGGTAGGGTTACCTTTGGGAATGGACTCCCACTGGCAAATATTCCCCGGCCCTGACCAAAGAGAGAGAAAGAAGTATTCAGATTCAGAAGAGAGGTCTTAGATTTCCGCTCCTCATCATGATCTGCACTCAGGCTTGCCAAATCTCAGTCAGCAGAGGCATCTCCACCAGAGCCACCTCCAGCTGACACTTTGGGAGGACCCACCCCCCCAGAGCCATGATCAGGGCCATGGAAAGGGCCACTGAGCACTGAGTGTGTGTGTACTGCAAGTGCTCTGATCCTATTGAGGAGTCCTCCTACCTCTCTATCAACCATTAATTGAGTGAGAAGAGAGACTGATGTGAGATAAAGGTCTGGGGCTGTGTGATTGCTCTGGCCATAGGCAGGTGGTGGGGAGGGCAAAGGAAAGAGTGAGACAAGGGCTCCTCTCTCATGCCGAGTCAATCCACATGATTGTAATTCTTCTGTGACATTGGGTTTAAGTTGGGTGATGAAATAGTTACATAAACAACTAGGTTGGCAAAACACAGGGGACAGGAACTGGGGAGGATGGGACATCTCAGACAGCTGTGGGTGAAAGAGGCAAGCACTTTCTTTAGAGGATTACTGAATAATTCAGGCAGGTAGGGACACAAATTCTTGCTCACAGCAGGGTCAGCTATGAAATCAGAGCAGGTAGCTCAGGGCTTTACTCAGTCTCATCTTGAAAACTTGCAAGGACAGAGACTACATGAGCAATCTTGGCCTCGCCCCCTGCTCCACCTGCTGACCCTCCTCACAGCATGGAAGTTTTTCTTGACGATGAGCTCAGTGTCTCTTATTTCAGCCCATGGAGGCTGTCACTGGATGGGCAGCATGCCCTGCTGCAGTGTGCTGGGCAGGGCCCCGCGCTGCCCGTGCCGGCCACGGTACCTGGGTGAGGCGGTAGCACTGCTCCGCTGTGCACTCCGCTTTGCTCGTCGGGTTGCTCAGGGCGAACACGATGGGCCTCTCATTGAAGGCTGCCATGTCCTTCAGCAGCCTCTCCGTGAAAGCGCCTGCCACAGCTGCCACACCTGCAACAGCCACAGCAGCAGCAGCAGCAGAGTGAGGTGGTGCTTCCCCACTGCCTGGCTTCAGTGCATCGGGCTGGCTCCTCTGGGACTGGGGTATGGACTGCGGGAGGGAACGGGCTTCACCTCTGGACATGCAGGTGGCAATGTTACTTTCTCGTATGACAGTGAGATTAAAAGCCTGTCTCAAAATAAAGCCCTCTGCTCCTCCAGGCAGAGTGGGCACCAGTGTTTTGGCCAGTCTGACTCCCAAAGACCTGCCTGAGGTGCCTGTTGTCATTGTTGTCCTGCCCAGCTGGATGGGGAAATGCTTGTTGCTTGAGAGTCCCAGATCCTGCCTCCCCCAGCACCTCCCTCTACAGCCCTGTCTGGAATGGTTCCTACAGCTCCAAAAGTGAGGAAGCCTGTGCCCTATAGTTAATGTGAAAAGGATACAGAGAACTCAACTGACAAAATGGGGGTGAAAAAAGCACATTTTGTTTTGACTAGGAGAACAAAAGGAGACTCTGGAAGAAAGACAGAAACTCTCCTAAGAATGTAATTGACATGAAAAGGTTGTATTAAGTGAACTCCACCTATAACTGCTGTAGGCTTCACTTTCTGTACAACCTCTTCCAGCGTGTCCACATTGGGGTGGTCCTGGGCAAACATTTCTTTTTCATGGTTCAGGTGGCTCCTGCCCTGTGAAGAAAAAGGAGCAGCCAAACTTTGGTCTCTTGGCAAAGGTGGACACATAACATAGTAACTCATCTTGAGTTCATTTAATCTCTCAGCCCTCTACCTAAAGCAGATTGCACAGAACAGGACCTCAGCATCAGCCAGTCAGGCATCGAGCTGCTGGTGTAATGTCACACTGGGCTGGCCTCTGCTGCTCTCACCCACCGAAGTACATTGACTGTATGGAGGAAGGACCTGGCTGCCACTCACTTGTACATAAAGCACAAGTCTCCTTAAGTCTGAGGAGGGACAAGGGCAGAGGCCCTGGGGACACAGGGAGTGCAGAATGGAGCTGGGCCAGGCTGGCTCACCAAGCAGGGCACGATGTTGCTATGATAATGCCCCATATGATGTGCAACACTTCCAGCACTGCTTGAGGCCATGGCCAGCAGGGGAACCTTCCACTTTAGAGGCCCAGCCCAAAGTATTGCCTTTAGGGCAGCCAGTGCTGCTGGCACATTCTTGTCACCATGAGAACTAGTCCTCTGAAAGCAGGAGCAGCAATGCTGACACCAATAAAACTGCAGTCTTTACTTCAGGGCTGAACAGGGGTTCAAGGTATCTGCCTGCTCTGGCCTCTCTAGCTGGCAGTGGATATCAGGGGAGTGGGGCTCAGCTCTGGAAACACATTCACCTTCACAATCAGTCCTTTGGAGTCCACCATCCAAATTTTTTTGATGGCATCTTCTCGTGAAACTCCTTCCTTTTCCATGGCCATGAGGATGAGATGAGCTATTCCCATTGCAGCCTGGAACACAGGATGTAAACACTTCATTGGGATATCATTGTCTTTAGGGGGAAGGTTTTAAATGAGAGGTGGGTTGGGTCATCCCCCAGCACTACACAAAGCAGGGAGACTTTCTGTTCCAGGGCTGCACAATGCCAAGGCGTGGGGCTGATTTTAGCATTGTAGGTGCTTCCATAAATAAAACCCCTCACAGTTATTCAGCAGAGCAGGTTGCAGGTGAGGCTGAGGAAGCAGAGGTGGCACCTTGACAAGCAAGGGCTGTCTCTGTAATTTAAACCAGCTGCTGCAGGGGAAGGAAAAGAGGCAGACGCTTAAAAAATGCTGGTGGCAATTCCAGTAGAGAGGAACTCAAAGCCAAGTGGGATTGCTGCATCTGAAATACGGCCACAAGGAAAGTCTTCTCCCATTCCTGCCTGGGAAAGCAGCCCTGGACATGCTGTGTGTTTGTGGTCCTATAGCTGTGCCTGGCCCTCCTGCCCAGATGGGGACTAACAAGGCAGGAGGGGCTCTGTGCCACAGAGATGGTGACCAGCACAGATGTGTCTGCCAGCAGGGGTGGACAAAGAGAGAAAGCAATCTTTGTCTCAGTGAGGGACAGACAAATAGTAACAGACCTTCCCAAAGTCTCACAGGTGTGCGAGAGCTGAGACAGGTCCTGGACCAACACCTTTAGTCCTTGGACCAGGCTTTGGAGGCTTCTTCCTGCTCTCTCTTGGAGCAAGGCGCCATACAGGTGACCAGGCTTCTGCCACGGGGCACAGACTCCAGAAAGCAAGGTTGTGTTCTTACAGTTTCCTGAGTCTGAGTGCTTTGGACTCTGCTGCTAAGGAAGTTCTGGTTTGCCCTAAACACCAACCCTGAGAATTCAAACCAGCCTCCTTAATATTCCTGCAGCACCCTGCCTCATAAGGGACTTCCCTAAAGGTACTTAAAGCCCCACTGACACATGGACAGCCCAGTAGTATCCACAGAGTCTGCCCAGGAATTGTGGGCCAGGAGGTCACTGAAAGGCTGTTGGTGACTTCCACACAGCAGCAAGATCCACCTGTGGGGCCCAATCCTGCCCAGTGACAAGGAATCTGCTTCTGTGCTTCATCCTCATGAGGCCAGACCCTGCAGGAAGTTTCACAGCTGACTTTTCTCTCCCTACATTTGAAAATGAAACTTATTAAGGTACAAGCTCAGGAACATTCCTACCTCTCCAGCTCCCTGGAAAACAAACTTCTGGTCAGAGAGCTTGTTCTTTGTGATCCTTAAGGCTGCCAAGATGCCAGCGACTGCCACAGATGCTGTGCCTGAAAGAGAGAAATGCCATGAGATGGACATCCTGGCAAATGCATTGTCTACCCTGCAGATACACTGTCAGAAACCTTGTAGGAGCCATTCTCTTAAATTCTGTCACTGAAGGCTCAGAGTGCCTTCCCTGTGCTGAACTATTAACATTCAAATTCTCCTGCAAGGCTGGAGAACACAGATTTTCCTCCATTGTCCAGAGTCAAAGGGACATTGAATCCTGGAATGCCACAAGGGTTTAATTGCAGGTGACTTCTCTAAGGTCACATAAAACCTCTGTAGCAGAGCAATGGTCTGAACTTGGGTCCCCTTGTCACAAAATCCTCTGGGATCACAGAATTACCATCCTCTTCTCCTATTTATCTTCACAGCCCAGCATCACCATTTCTAACTCCCCCTGTCCCCAACATCCTGATACCCTGACTCACAGCCATCACACCTTGCTGCTAAACATTAAGGAGTCATTGGGAACAGGAGTGGGTCCCAGATTAGTGAGAAACAATGCAGTAAATGGGTCAGAGTCCTGATGTTGCATCCACTGTGATATCTACAGCTTTCCATCCATTCATCCATTAAGGGGGGAAAATGTCGAGTGAATAACCTGCCTTTATCCCACATAACTCACACATAAATCATGTGCAGCATTCATCTAATGTGCTGTCCCAGGTGGAGGAATATGGTGGAAATAAATCAAATAAGGCACAAACTAATAAGGATTCAGGCACTGGTGGTATCTCAGCTCACCTGGGCAAGCTGGATGCAAGTGTTAAAGGGGTCCTGGGAGTGAGGGAGGAAGTCTGATCACAGAATATGTTAAGTTGGAAGGGACCCATAAGCATCATAAAGTCCTCTAGTTGTACTCCTTAGCATTTGAAAGAATATCAGTTTGGATATGCCCCAGATTTGATCTGTTCCCAGCTCTAATGCTGGTCTCCCCATTCTCGTCTTAAGAAGCCTTGTGAGAAATCAGGGAGTCCACAAGTAATGAGTCTTGTGGGGGTGGTCAAGACTGGGGCAGGCAATGACCACTTTTAGGCTAATACAGCTGATTGCACCAAATTTCCAGCATTTCCTATTTTCCTGCCCGTGTAATCAGCCAGTGCATCAGGGTTTCAAGTATCCAGTGCTCCAGTGAGGTCCCCTGCAGGGTCCTTAGGGCCTGGGGTGCTGCAAGGCATCAGGAACAGCCTGGCTGAGAAACAGCAGCTCCTGAGCAGACATAACCACGAGCAGTGACACCAGCAGATGGAGCTGCCTCATCTCTCAAGGACCCAGAAAACAAATTCAGCTTTACCTGCTCCTTTTCTTTAGTGCAAAAGCCACAGGCAAGCTAGGAATCTGCTGATATATCACTGGGAAATGATTCAGTCTATTATCATTTCCCAGCAAGCAGAAAATCTAGTGAGAGCACAAGTACCCTGCAAAAGAAGTAATTTTATTGACAGGACTTATCTTGTTTAGGGAACCTATATAAGCTACTCTGACAAAGAAAATCTTTACAGGTCAGACCAGAAGTATTTGTCAGTACAATCTGCTCACCAGCATTTGGTGATTATAACTCAGATGAGTTTAGTTCTCCAAAAACTAAGAGTGATTCTGGTTTAGCAGAGGTGACAGCAGCCACACTCCTGCAGCAGATGTGGTGTTCACACTGGCACACCAGTACAGAATGGCAGCATCACTTCACGGGTGAACCTTCCTTTGGGTAGGAAGGGACCTCAAAGACCATTTAGTTCCAAATACCCTGCCATGAGCAGGGACACCTTCCATTAGATCAGGTTGTTCCAAGCCCCATCCAACCTGGCCTTGAACACTTCCAGGGATGAGGCATCCATGACTTCATGAGGGCACTGCAAGCATTCATGTCTTAAACACAGACTAGACTGATTGTTGATGGCTTTGCAAGCTTCTCTCTTGCAATGAATCACGTGAGACACTTGCTTCAGCACCAAGGATGAATTCCCTCCATCAGCTCAGAACAGTTTGTACCATTACATTTCCAGAGCCATATGAGTTCAGCCAGTTTAAAAGGGAGTTGGTGGGGAGGGAACCAGCCATTGAGTGCCCTGTTGCTTCAGTATTAACATGTCAGACACCTGAAGGAAGTGTACAAAGCATTTCCTCTTGGCTCCTCCTGCACTAAATCTCTGCCTTTTAAAGCTCTGTTTAGAGTAGTGTGTTTGCATGGTGAAACATCAGGAAAATTACAGAGGAAGAAAATGAACATCCCAGGAATTTAAAAGAGCACCAGATGATTACCTGGTTTTCAGTTTTTGCATTTTATAGGTGTCACATTGTGTGTGTTTTGGGAAGTCTGTAGTCAGCAGGACTGCTTGGCTTGCTGCCACGACAGATGCTGAGGATGGGACTCCTCTGAACAAACGTGTATGATCCTGCTTAGGCTCAGGCTAAAGCAGCCACCTGAACTGGGCCAAGCGAAGAGTCACTACCCCAACACTTTTTTAAGAGAGACAAGGTAACTGGAACACATGTAGACACTTCTGTTGCAGACATCTCATCTGTGCAGGAAGAGATTTCACCCTGTAAATCTCAACTGTGAAGAAAAGCGAAGAGACCAGGGTCCCCCCAGTTGTCAGCAATGCCAAGCTTGTGACATGCAGCAGAGTAAGAACATCTATGTGTACACTTACACATGTTCACACACTATCTCCCAGGCTTACTTCGCACAGAAATCACCAAATCCCTGTGTGGGTGGGAGAGGGGAACTGATCAGAGTTGAAAAATCAGAAGTGAAACCACCACGGTGTGACAGCGTGTCAGGTCACTGCATTAGCAGTGATAGATGTCTGGAAAGTATTGAAAAGACAAAAGTGTAACTGGAGAAATATCTTGTTTCTCTTGGTCCTGGCCCAGGCAAAACTGCTTTATACCCTGTGAGTGTCAAGAAGTCTGATGGGACAAATGCTGGTATTTGCAAATCCATTTAAGTGGGAAATGCTCTTTAGAGATTCAACAGAGGGGCTTGAAGTACTTTTTAAAGGTGTCACTAGCAGAAATTTGACAAGTGGTGTGCATGGAAAGAAAGGGGGCAGGGAGTCAGTCTGCAGAGCAGCGGCCTGTGGGACTGGGTGTGCCATTACTCATCCCCTGCACTTGTACTGCAGCTCTGACTAACAGCAGGGCTCTGTTCAGCTCTGCCACTCCTAATCCTCCTCTCTCCTTCCAATGTGTTTCTAATCCCTCCATGTCTCCCAGATTGCATCTCACCCCCATTACTCAAGTAATAAAGTTACTGTACCTTGGCCTTAGCTCAATATTTTTCTTTGATAATTACAATTTCTGAGCATGGAACAATAGAGCATCTCTGTGGAGAAGAGTTCACAGCTGGTTCATGTAAGGAATTGGCCAATTATTGTGCTTCAGTTCTAAAAGAATCACAAAGTCAGACTGGGGCAGGGAACTCCTCACCATGGCAAGAAAAAACCAGCCATCCTTCAACACATTGGTCTATCTGTTTTCCAAAGAGACTGAGTGCTGCTATTGTGGATAACTGCTTCCCTAAGTAATTAGCAAGAGCCAGCTTGGCTGGTCTTTATCTGAGGTGAGATATGGAGGGGTGCAGAGAGAAGAAAGGAAAGTGCTTGCAATCCATCCTGTCTATCCAAGACTCAAAGTGAGTGCTAAACATGATATCACAAAATAGCAAGCAGACCTCGGGACCTCTCTGGGAAGTCCACAGCAACAGAACCAGTACAAAAAAGAGGCATTTGAAAGTAAGGAACACGGCCATGTCTGCAGGAGTCAATCTCTGACACTCAGGCACATTCAGAATATTTTAAAACATCAAGGAAAACCCTGTGGGGTCGATGTTGCTCTTGTACAAGTGAAACAAGCCCCAGTAGATGTCAGTGGAGGTACACTGGAGCACAACCTGAGGAAAGGATCTGCTCCACAGCATCGGATGGGAAAGGCTGCAGCAGAGAGGTTCCCATTCCCGGACACCTGACCCTTCCTCCAAGCAGGGAGAGTGGGCAGAGGGGCGAGCAGCTCTGCTCATGGAGTTACGGGCAGCACCGCACGAGTCACCGGGGAAACCGCTGCCCAGCGCCGATGCCAACGCTGCGCTGTGGGTGACAGCGGCCAGGGCTAAGCAGGGGACACAGGGCAAAGTGTGGGCTCTGTGTGTGCTTGGAGGCAGCAGTCTTCTCATGCTGGTGGCTGGCACTGCCCTGTCACCTGTTCTGGAGGGCTGACTGAGCTGAGCTGAGCTGAGCTGAGCATCTCCACCATGCTGAAGCCTTCCAATAGCAGCAGCAATGGGAACATGCAGCCACACCACTGCCTGTTTCTTCACCCAACACCTGTGTGGGTGATTTCCCCTTCTCCACAGTACATTGGTGGAAAGTATGACCAAATTCAGCCTGATCTTTTATTTTTTTACTCTTGACCTGCCTGCTTACACTTCGCCCTGTCAAAACCATGCCAATATGAGGGCCCAGGGAACAGCAAACTAGTTTAACAGCTCTAGCAAAGGGCAGCCAAGGAAATATATCTAAATTTATGGATGAGGAGGAAGCCTAGGGCTTTTCCAAATTCTGGTTCACATTAACTCCCTGCAGCAGTTCCGCCCATTACTGGAAAGCAGAGTGGAGCTTGTCCAGATCCACTCCAAATGCATAATCAAAAGTCAAACACAACAAAGCTGGAGCAAAAAACTGCCAAAGTGTTTGCAGCTCAAGGTCTTCCCCTCCATGGCTGTGGGCGAGTGTTACCCTTCCCCCAGAGGGCCTCTGTAAGACATGAAGAAAATAAACCTAGAAATGGTGCAGAGTTAGTCAACGAGAAGAGCAGTAAAATGCAAAACATCGATGCACAAGGAAGGAACTTGCCCTCTTCAGGGTGACCCAGAAGAAGTGGTGGCATGGAGAGGAGCTGCCTGACAACGGAGAAGCCTAATGAGGCCATCTCTAGCTTCCTTCCACTGTAAAGTGCTTGCACTGTACTGTGCATAACCTTGATGATGGGCTCTAAGCAGGGCAGCAGTGCCCTCCCTCCTGCCTGTACAGTGCCAGCCTGCAGCCACTGTGCCAATGCAGGCCAAGCCCCCTCGTGCACCCGCACAGGCAGAGGCTGTGTGCCAGCACTCTGCAAGAAGGCATCCCCATCCCCACCACAGCCCTGGGGCTCTCTGGGTCCTGCTCCATACCAGCAAGATCAACCAGGTCAGAGCACAGCGCTTTCTTCTGCTCATTTTGCCTCCTTAGCCTGGACTTAAAAGATCACAGTCAGCTTAACACAGAGGTGACCTGTGCTGTTCTTCACTGCAAAGGAGGAGTTGGCAGTGGCATCCAGTGAATGAGAAAAACAGCAAACAAGAAGAGCAGGAGAGGAAAGGGAAACAAATGTCACAATTCCCAAAAATGACAGAAGATATGGGCCTGATTTTTAGAGTGCTGCACTGATAAGCCCAAGAAACTGAGGCCCATTTACAGCCTGGAGTCCACACTGTTCTGACCTGGCTTGTGTAGCAGTCAGTGTGTGAATTCAACACAAACCCAGGAGCTGGCCCTTATGTACCAAGGGGAACTGCAGCAGCCTCTTCTGCTGCGTGGCACAGCAGGACCAGAGGGACTGAGAACACCTCCACATCTCTCCCCAGGCTGGGTAAATCCCCAGGGAAAGTGTGCTGCTCAGGAGCTGCCTGGCAAGACATTGCCTGCTTTGTTCTGCAGCACGGCATTGCCCCGTGCTCCCTTCCTATTGTGCTTCCCCCTCCTGAGCTTCCTGTGATAATTATCGATGCAATTGCCACGCCAGCTGAAACAACAAAGTAAGATACTGTACCATTTTAATCCACTGAAATTAGTTACTGCTGAGCCAAGGACTCACTTCTCCTGCTTCTCACAGCACATGGAAAAGTGCCTGTGAAAGAAGGCCTCATTTGCACATGGTTGATTTCCAGCTTTCCCAAGTGTTTGAAGCTGTTTGGATGAGTGGCACTGGAGTCAGCCTGTTCCCAGCCTCAGCTGAGATCTGGAGCCCTGCTGCTTCAGGCCAGACACTGCTTCCTGAAGTGTCTTGGGAAGGTTATGGAAAGGTTATCTGCTAGGATAATGAGAAAAGGTGGTTGGTGGGTCAAGAGATATTTTGAGGCTCATCAGCAGTCACACATCCTACAACCAAGGATTCATTGCTCTTAATGACTTGGAAAAGACTCAGAGGTGTTCTGTGAAAGGGGGGACCCTGAGCCTTGCCTGCAGACTACTTTAGATGACAGGGTTTATGCTTTTGTGCACTGTTCTCTTTGCCCTGCCTTTATTTGTGAAAAACTTTTGAATGACATGATCCGACACAATTTATTAAATAACACATCAAAGATCTCTTCATTTTTCTGCAATTCTGACTTGCAGAACTACTTCTGCTGCTCAGCACTGAGTAAGCATCACAGGCAACTAAGTTGCTCAGGTATGATTTGCCTTGGGAGACCCATACTGTTCTCACTCACCTTCATGTTCCTGGGTGCACTTGCATAGTCCACTTGCAAAGAAGATTTGCTTTGTAATCCTCAGATACTGAGGTTAGGCTAGCTAAAATTCCCTGGATCTTTCTTTTTTGCATTTCTTGAAGATAGGTGTGACATTTGTCTTTTTTTTTTAGGAATGAAGAATCTCCTCAGTTACCATAACCTTTCACAGAGTAACTTTGTAATGCCGTTGGCCACATACCTCAGATGAATCCTTAGATGCATCTTACCAGGCCTCACGGACTTTGTCTGTTGAATAATCCCTGCTAAATACGCAAAAGTCCATAGAGATCCTGTAATTTTGCCTGCCTGAAGTTCTCATCATGGAACTAGAACTCTGTGTGCTTTCCTTGATCTGCGTGAGGCCTTCGAAATAATCTTCCAAAACATCCTTGTAGCCAAACTGGAGAGGTACAGACTGAACAAGTGGGTGAAAAAGTGGCTGGGCTGGTAGGCTCAAGGGTTTGTGGTGAGCAGCACAAAGAGGCCCACACTATTTAAGTTCTCACAACAATCTGGATTATAAATCAGAATGCACTCCCATAAAGTTCATGGCTGATTACAAACTGGGGATAGTGATTGATACAGGGATGGTACAACAGTCATTCATAGGGAACTCAGCAGGCTGGAGAAATGGGCTCAGGGAAGCCTCATGAGGGTCAGCAAAGGCAAATGCAGAATTCTGCAGCTTTGCAGAAGAAAATTCTGGGGTAGTGGTGGACAGCAAGTGGAAAATGAGCCAGCAATAAGCCCTTGTAGGGTACAGAAGGCCAACAGCTTCCCAGACTGTGTCAACACAAGTCGACACAGTAGGTCAAAGAAAGTGATAACTTTTTTATATTTCAGCACTTCTCAGGTCATCTCCAGACTAGCATCTTCAGTTTGGGGCTTCCAGCACAATGACAAACTGGAGCAAGTCCAGAGGAAGGACACAAATATGACCAGGGAGTACAAAGAGGACTGAGGAGCCTGGGTTTGAAAGGGCTGGAGAAGTCTAAGTGGGCTGTTTACAGGCACTGGTTGGAGTGTTTGTAAAGAGGCCAGATTCTTCAGAGGTATACAATAAAAAGATGAGAGGCAATGAACACAATTTCCATCTAGCAAAATTCCAATTAGATGTTAAGAAAAAAATGCACAAGGAAGATGAGAAAACTTTGGAACAGGGAGCACAAAGAGACTGTGGATCCCCATCCTTGTAGATATTGCAAAGTATTTGGCTGGACAAGGCTTTGAGGAACTTGAACTAATATAAAACTTGTATCTAAGTTTGAAATCACCCTTTATTTGAGTGACGGCTGGCTGATGTCCAGAGGTCCCTTCCAAACTAATGTCTTCAATGGCTTTATGCAACTCCTTGTATGAAGCACGAATCCAGAGATGCCTGCTTCAAGGATCCACCAGACTTGACAACTTAGAAAGACTTTTGTCTCCTTTCTGTTTATCACTGTGAACAATTAAGTGGAGCAAAGTTAGAGCAGGCAGAAAAAGAAAGAGCAGGAAAAGCTCATGTACCTCCAGCCTTATGTGCTTCAGAGCCTGCCCTGGTACTTTACTGGGAAAAAGGAAGAAGTGACAATCAATTCTCTCCCTTAGAGCTGTAACTGAGGCTGTTGGCCCTTGCATGAACCCAGACAGAGCTGGGAAAGGACTGATGTCATCAGCCCTTGGAGGAAGGAGAAGCACTCCCTTAATGAGGGCTCCCACGCGCGGGCACTGTGAGCCAGCTCCCGCCTCGATCCCAGGCTGATCACTTTCAGAATAAGCAGTGGGCACTGTGAGCCAGCTCCTGCCTCAATCCCAGGCTGATGACTCTCAGAATAAGCAGTGGGCACTGTGAGCCAGCTCCTGCAAGCTCCCAGGCTAATGGCTTTCAGAATATGCAATCACCTCGTCCCAGTTGGTGGTACCTGGCAGGCATCCTGCTCAGCATCAGCAGGCTGGCTCAAACTGGAAGGGGTCTGAGTCACTTTCATTCTCTGGGGTTAGAATGGATTTGGAAATACAGTGATTTGTAGGGGAAAAAAAAAAGGTATTAATCTTTTAAACCATTTTTCATTTTGTGTAGGCCCTGGGGCAGCAACAGGGAGGCCTAAAGGAGCTTAAGGGAAGCAATTTATACCTTTTTCCCTCATCTCATCTGTGTGTGTATGTGTCAGCACACTTCATCCAGAGTCCCACTAACCAATGGCCAATGAGTTTAAATCAGTACAGCTCAGGCCTCATCTAACTTGCGCTGCTTGTGCCTAAGATGTGTTTTTAACTCAACAGACTTAAAACATTGCCAGCTCAGAAGCTGGAATAATTCAGGCTTCAGGAGGTCTGTTCCTGCCTCACTAGAGTAAAATTAATCAGACCTGCTTAAACAAGGCTTTGTATAATTCTAATTAATCATTTTAACACCACTTACATTGAACTCTTAACATTTTTTAAAATAGGCGAGTCGTGAAACACCAGCATGTTAGGAAAGAGAGAGTCTAAGGTAAACTCAAAGAACAGGAGGAGGAAAGTGAGAAAATGCCACTTCCTACCTTTCTCATATCATCTGAGGATACAGAGGGATATATTAGGGAGGGTAAATCAGACTACTCATCCCAGATTCAACTCTATTATCTCTGACATGACTCCAAGACAGAGTTAGCTGAGTAGGTCCATGTTACTTCAGCATTCCAAAGGTCCTCAAAACTCATTTCTCACTACAGCCCTAGTTTGGATTTCCCTTTTCTTCCTGACAGCTCCATAAAAAAGCATAAACAGGGGCTTGCTTCTTTCGACTTATTGCTTGTTGTGCAAAAGATCAGCAGGATTTCTTTACTTATCTACTACTGAGAAATCAGTGCCAGCAAAATGCTTTATTTGAGAATATAACAATGTTTAACTACAAAGAGGTAAAATCCTACTCATTCAACAGGTGGGACTTGAAACAATTTGACATCTCCTGTGCCCTATGACATGCATCTAACTGGGGGGAATCAGATAAGGTCCATTTTATGACAATACTGTTTTACAGCATCCTCCTGGATGTGGTTTGCTCCTTTGGAATTGTCTGAGGCTTTCAGCTATGACCTATGGCCAAAAGAAAACTATAAAAAATAGTCTCCTGCTTCCCACTCAGAATCTGCAGTTTAGCTTTAACACTCTCTTTTTCTTCTGTTATCAAAGAAGCCTTTCCAATTCACCAAGAAACCTTTGCCATTCAGTCTAGTTCTGCCAAGAAAACCTACATCCAGGCCCCTGATGTGTAATTTGCCAAATCACCTGGCCTCTTTTTGACTGCTGAGCCCCCTTCCACTTTCAGAGAGAGCAACTAAACCAAAAGAAATCCTTACAACATTGGTTTCTTATTATGACCTTCATCTGCCTATCTTCAGAAAAGTCTGTGTGCTTGGTCCCTCCATTCAATACTTCAATTCAAAAATGTATCTCCTGGGTTGTCTTTTTCTGTGCTTCTCTCTCCACTAAAGGTTTTTGGGGATGGAAATAACACCTCATGAGTCTTCTTGAACAGGAGTATCCATCTGTCCTTCCCTGAAATGCCTTTTGCTTCTCTGCTTCTAAACCTTCTTCATGAAAATGTTTTTGAGCAGGTCCATTCATCCCATTACACCAACCGTATTTCCCCAAGCCAGGATCCTACTCCTTGTGTCAGATAGGAAGAAGCTGCTACACACATTACCAAATATTGTTAGATAAGCAGCAGATGCAGAAATAGCACTGGAAAGTCTGCTCACAAAAGAACCAGCATTGTGTGAAAAACAACACTGATGTTTCTCTCAGTCTCTTTCAAGTACAAGTGAGGATGAGCCCAACTGACTGCAAATAATTAAATCAAGCACTGGAAATTTCTGCGTGTTTCAAGCAGGACTAGACAAAAGAAAAGATGAAGGAACTCACAGAGGAACTGGTTGTTTGTAGACACTGGGGAAGATCCTGTCCCTATCAAATGGGCAAACACCTCTTCCAAAGGTTTAAAGCAAAGTCAGCATCAGACTGGGATGCAGATTGCTTCCCTCTGGGCATTGAGCAATCCTGCTGACTGCTGAGCCTCTCAGGGCCTGGAGACATGCTGGTTATAACCCCAGCTTTGCTGCTGTCACTTCTCTTTGATGCTGGAAGAGTTATGTTAACAACACTAGGGGAGAACAGATCTGTTCTCAGATTACTGTAGAGTTAGCATCCACAGAGAGGAAAGAAGCTGGTTTACCTTTATTTTTGTGCATGTAGTAAAGAGTATAACAATAGAGGGAAAATGCCAGGATCAGCTAATGACCACCTGGCTCATGGAAACGGAAAGCCTTGCATAACTGTTAAAACATCATCATTGTTTTAGCTAAATTATAGAAAATTAGTGAAACTCTCTAAGTTACCTGGATAATCTAAAGCACATGATCTATTTGCTCCCTTGAATGTTTCTGCAATGAACAGCTAAACTCCTAAAAACAATGGAGACTCACTTTTCAACTCAGATGGCTGAGCTTTTGTTTATATTTTTAAATGCCTCCATGTAAACTCTAAAATTTGTCAGACATCTGACTACTGTATAATAACCAGCCTTGTGATATTAACCACCTCTTTTCATGACAAGGTGAAGGTTAAATCTAATTTTCCTAACATCACTTACCCTGAATATCATCATTGAATGTACAGTATCTGTTGCGGTATTTATTGAGGAGGCGGAAAGCGTTAGCGTTGGCAAAATCTTCAAACTGGATCAGACAATTCATGCCGTACCTGCAAATCAAAGGGCAGTTTAAAATGGATAAATATATTTACACAACATAGGACAAGATGCACAGCTTTTACCAAGACAATGTAGCTAGAGACTCTAGTGTGGAAATAGAAGCATCATGAGAGAAATGCAGCACAGTAACAGCAATCAGGATCACACCCATCCCAAGGTCCACACACTGAGAAATGTGGAGTCACCACCAGGAATAAATTGTATTCATAATTCAAGCGGCTTCTTAATATGTGTACTTGTATACCTACATGTACACACATCCTTGGACTTTTGGTATGAGAAATTTTCAGTGGTGTATTTGCAGAGGAGCTTCCCAAAGCAAAGGAGGTGCTCTTTGTATTGCAAGTGCCACACTGCAATACAGTAAATCTGACTGCAGAGGGGACACCACTTAAAGGGACACCACCAAGGGCCCACTTCAACTGCAGCTGGCCAACAGATGAGAAAAAAATCTGCTTGTAGGATCCCACGGAGTGAGTGAGTGTTTCACAGTGGGATTGAGTGGTTCATGGTGTGATTTCACAGCTACACTTCTGTGCTTTAGAAATGTTTTTCTCCACGGAGTTGTTTAGCAGGAAACCAGCATGCAATGACAGCTAGTGACCTGTAGAGTGAAATGGCAGGAGATAATTGCAAACTGTCCATGACTGTCCAGTAATTTCCAGCTATCTCAAGGACAAGTGTGAAGTTTATAAATTGGGTAATATTCAGACTGGTCCATATGTGTACATAGTCAGCAGTTTGTATGACTCTAGACTGTATCAAAGCTTTGCAAATAAAACCTAAAAGGGCCATGAGTACTTGTTTCTCACACATAAATGTGACAGGGCAGTGAGAGAAACTCAGGGAATGAGTAGCACAACAACCAGCAACCTCTGGGCTGCAGGCAGGTGAAGGGGCTCTAAATGGCTGCACTTTGTCAGAGGTAGCATCACCTTACATATCTTCTATTCAGACTTTCCTCCTTTGCCACTGAAATCTGAGGTAGAACACCCCTGCTTTCGCCTAGAAATTGATACTGGGTAAAACATGCTCCATTTGAGAACTGTGGCTCCTGTCGTGAAAAGGTCTTTTCATGGCACTCACAGTGTGGGCAGTCAAGCTCTCCTAGATGGGCCTTGAATTTTTTATTATTATTTTCCACTTCAAGTATATCTGTCAGTAAGAAGACAATAATAAGCAGATGCATTGTGCTCCTTTGTTTTTCCATCCTGAGAATCTCTTACTTGATAGTCCCCCTGGTCTCCAAAAGGGACAAGGGTTGGCTCTAACACTTGCTTCCCATTCTCTGTTTGCTTTTAGAAAAGGACCACAATGGGGACAGAGTTTTTAGTAAACTAAAAACCTGTAGCAACAGGACATTAAACTAAACATTTAGTTCATTGGTTTTTTTTAAAAGAGAGTAAATTCAAACTAGATATAAGGAAAAAAAATATAACTAGGGTAGTTAAAGACTGACACAGGCTGTCCAGAGAGGTAGTGGATGCCTCAGTCCTGTTAATATTCAGGGTAAGGGTAGACAGGGCTCTGAGCAACCCGATCTGGTTGAAGATCAGTTTACAAATGGATGTTCCTCTTATTCATCATTTGGATGTGTAAGGAAAACATGGCTAAGAGGGAGATGACACAGCATCCAGAACATCTGCTAATACCTCACAGCAAACAATTAGCAAATCTTTATGCAACTTCAGTTACTATAGAAACTATTTCTCTAACACCAGTCTTACGTATTGGTATCACTGAGGAAGTAACATTACTGACTTGCTTAACAAAATCAGTGATCTCAGCCAGCATTAATGTACATGTGACCAGCTCTGTGAGTTCTTTCCTCACTTCACATTTGTGGTGTGCAGCATGGGACAGTGCACAAGTAACTTCTGTTGTTGTCTTTGATCCCTGTTTATTAAGAAGAGCACGAGAGAAGTATGGTGGTCCATAAATGCTTCTCTTTCTGCCCCTCAGTATGACAGGACAGCACTGCAGTGCAAGCTCTTCTCACTGAGGTGTTTTTTGAAGATTGTTTTCTTTTTCACTGCAATATGTCCACTGAACTTTTGAAAGTATGAACTCCATTTTTGAGCTTATGTGAGCCTTTGCATAATGTGAAAACCAAAGTTTTCATTAATAAAGATCACAAATGGGTCATGGCAAGACCCAATGAATGGATGCTTTAAATGAAAGAACCAAGTATTTCAGAATCACAGTTAAAGATAGGAATCTCAGATGATGATCTTAGTTCTCAAGGGCTACTCACTTTAATGAGGTTTTGAGAGAAATTTAAGGAACTTGTGCTACCCAAAGTCACTGAAGTTAAACACAACTAGGCAGCTGACTTACTGAGTTGTCTTACAAATCCACCAGTTGATCTCACTGCTCTTTCCTAGCAGTTCTTTGGCAGCTGAGTGCAATGCTCCATCCTAGGGTGACCAGAGCAGGCTAAGGATAAACTTAGCAAGGAGTTTGAACAAACTAGCTGCTGGGGCCGTATGCAGTAACATCTTTGTGAGTATCAACATGATGAGTCAGTCCTACTGTCCCTCCCCCACAGCACAGCATCTCAATATTTCTGTAATTCCTTTCATCCCAAAGGAATTAAGAGCACTCTATAAAGAATGTTTGGGTAGCATCTAAAAGTAAAATGGAGCCAACCTGGGACTGGAGCACCAAAATTCTTTAATATGCAACAATGCTAAGAAAAAGTCCAGCTCAGGTAAGAAGGAGGAGAATACTTGGTACTGCAAAGGGAAAGGGTGTCCCGAGAGCTGCTACATGTATTGGAATCCAGCCAATAAAATGCAGCACAGAATGGGATTTCTTCCACTACCTTTACATATCTAAAAGCTGGTTGTGTAACGCCCAGCTGGACAACTCTGACTGCCCTCTCCGACCATGGAGAGAAAGGACATAGCCAGTAGCAATTTCTTTCAACAAGTCTAGGTGAAAAATGGAAGTAGATAACATCTCTGGAGATGCCTATTTCTTCACAGTGTCTGTGAAGGCAGACTAAGATGACAAACCTAAATTTAGATATCTAACTTTAGACACCTAAATTAGGAGAGATAATCTAATAATATCTAATTATCACAGCTAGGATGATCTGGTTGGGAAGATCTTAAATATATGTCATGCACTTTAGGTCACTGGCTTATCACCCTTTCACTGCAACACCATGCTGCCCTTCAATGTTTGCAATTTCTTTGTTGATGTCTGCAGCAATTGCCCTGCTCCATCCCTTGTGTATCGTATCCAAGTGGTCCCCAGGCAGCAAACACAGAAATACTTGAGGATGAAGTGAATTATACTGGCCAGGCTTCCCCCATCATAATGTTTTAAAACGAAAACTGGATTTTGACAAAACTGATTTTGCAAAATTGTGTTTAACTGAAAACATTGTATATGCCACTAAGAAACCAAAATTAATGAATTCCTTTGGAGGAATCATTTTTAATGAGGTATGCTTTTGTTGAACCTTCTGCTCTGTTTAACGTATGACATCTGATATGAATGCAGTCCCAGTTAGTACTCGCACACTTGCTGTCTGTAGGTGCACGATGCCTTTCAATAGTAAAAGTGACTGTAAAGTGAGTATTTGAACAAGGATTTCTGAAGATCCCTTCCAAGACATTTAAATATTCTAAAATCTGCAGCTAGATTGATGCTGGCCCTGCAGAGAGATCTTGCAAACTGCTGTGATAGGAAGAGACTCCTGAGGTCAGTCTGCTTGGCTTGTTGTCAGTTCTCACAGATTCTTTCACCAATCCATGTGACTCATCTCCCAACTTTCAGCTGAGAGCCTGGAGGAGATTTGGAAGCAGATCAGCAGGTCACATCAGGACTGAATGTTTTCCAGTCCAGGAAAGGCATGGCCAGCTAAGGTTGGCTCTCTCCAGCAATCTCATCCTGACTGTCAATGACATCTTCTCTAGAGCATTCTATCATCTTCTTGGCATCTGGGACACGAGCAGTCAAACAGCCAAGATCTGACTGCCTTTATCTAAAAGAAAAGCTGAGATGTAGACTTATCAGGATTTCAGACTGACAAGGTACATTGAAACTGAGCAAGTGCCGTGGTCCAGTGTGGTTTCTTCCATTTCTCAGTTCTTTCGGTCCCTTTCAAAAAAGGAAAGTTTGTATTTTTTGAATGATTTTGGGTCCTTGGTGTTGCCATTCCTCTTGGGCACACTGCAGTGTGTATTTTGTGGGATCTCTGCAATTCTATGTCTCCTTGTGGAACTGGAGCGTTCCCCTCAGCATGAGTCATACCTACATTTGTAGGCTGTCGAAAAAGATGCTTGGACAGAGGTGTTTTTGAAAGAATTCAGACATGTTGAAACTTGTAACTGGTTACACTAAAAGAGTCATGATTTAATACTGTCACCATGTCTCCTGTTGGCTGCCAGACCACCATCTGGGGGATACTGTTCTCTTCCACCTCTGGAATTAATTTACCCATTTCATAGAATTGGAAACAAAAAGATACACTTCATCAGTTCTTCCTCAACCAAAAAACTTCACCAGTCTTTTAGGCAAAGATTATATCGCTGTCTCATTAATTTGCTTATTTTGTGCCATAAATAATTATGACCCAAATTCTGGCTCTCATACATCGCAAAAATCTTCCTGTGAAAATAGCCTCACTGGGAAATGCTTTACAGAATGGTTCCATACTCTCATTTTAGTCCAACCGCCAGTCTTCGCCCAGCAAATCTTCTGTACAAACAGTACTTTCAATGACACAATACACTATTGTTTAAAATAATAGTACCAACTGTCACCCTAATGAAGGATGACTCCAGGGGCTAAACACATATAATATCACAAGCCTGTTGGAAAAATTATCACCTGAAAATCTTTATTAAGAAATGATCCAATTTCCTGGAAAACACACAGATATAGGATTCATGCTTTGTTTATAGCTGCATTGTTCTGGTACTGTTACTATCCACCTATACCCACACCTATACCTGGGCTGTGCTAAGAAAAAAGATGGTTTTAGCAAAGTCTGTATTCCCTGCAGAGAATGACACAGAGAATTTCCTTTGGAGGAGCACGTGGAACAAGTGGTGGAACAAAAATGTGGAACAAAAGAGCATGAATCCCAGAAAAGGAGGCAGATGCTTTCCTGATGACATTGCTTTTAGATTCTTTATTCAAGAGACTTCTCAGTTGCCTAAACAATCTCATTATGCATTTTTTTTCTTTCATCTTCATTTGTATGTACCTCTTCAAGTTCATCCAGATTCATTATCAGCCATGAGGTCAGAGAGGAAAAAAATCATGATGCAGCAGTTACTATTTGAGAAGCATCTGACCAAAACTGCCCAAGTCAGAGCTTCAAGGGTGGCCTGAGGACCTCTGCAGTGCCTTTGCTGACCAGTATCAAAAGGGCTTTTTTTTTTGACAATGTCAAGGGAGTATAATACATTCCTACGTGCATGAAAAAAACCATATTAGCAAGAAGATCCAGTTCCTTAATAGACAGAATCACAAGAAGGAAGTTCCAATCCTTGTCAGAATTTAACATTTTACAGCACTGCTTTCAGCCATTCATGATGCAAAGAATCTGCTTTGAGGAGCTGCAACTCCTTTTCATAGTCTTAGATAAAACAAGACAGAGAAGAAACAAATTGTCCTTGCACTTGTCATCTTCTTATTGCTTCTTGAAACGCCAGCAACCAAAGTTCTGATTTCCAAGAAAAACTAGATTTTGTGTAAAGGAAGCCATCATCAGAAAAATATCACTCTTGGCAAGCGATCAGCATTTAGTATTGGAAAAACAAAGTCCACTCAAGCAAGTAAAACAAGAGTAGAACCTGAGTCTGTCCGGTGCCCTGAGGCCAATCTTATCATTAAATTGATACTATGATACTTGTCAGGCTTCTGTTCAGACCAGCAGTACTCTGCCATACAATTCCTGGCCATAGGGTTGGGGTAGATTTGGTCAGGCACCTCCTCAGAAGGAGAGCAGCCTTGTGAAGAAGGACTTGGGGGGTATTGCTGAATGGAGAACTGAGCCAACAGTGTGTGCTCCCAGCCCAGAAAGCCAAACATCCCCTGGGCTGCATCCAAAGCAGGGTGGGCAGCAGGGTGAGGGAGGGGATTCTGACCCTCTGCCCACCTGCAGTGCTGTGTCCAGCTCTGGGGTCCCAGCACAAGAAAGATGTGGACCTCTTGGAGGGGGTCCAGAGGAGGCCATGAAGACGATAAAAGGGCTGGAGCATCTCTCCTATTGGAGACAGGCTGAGAGAGCTGGAGTTGTTCAGCCTGGAGAAGAGAAGGCTCCAGGGAGACCTTAGAGCCAATGCAAACTTAAGAACTCTGGGTGCTGGGTTTAGAAATCCCATGCTAGGGAGCTGCATCACAAACCCAACAGGACCTGCTGCCTCACTATCATCTTAGGCTACAGACAATTACTAACACTGGGAAGGAGTCTCACTGGGTTTCTGCCAACATAAACATAGCCAGCATGCTCAGAGGCACAGAGCCTGCTGTGGATTCAGTGAGTGCCACATCAATAAAAGTGCCCCTTGAAGCAAAGAGATAACAGGAAATCCCAGAATTGTGCAGTTTTGAAAACTGAGGGATGTGCTAAGGTTTACTGTTCTTAAGTCATACACCAGGGCATCTCCTATGGGCTACTGTTAGAAACAGGATAAGGGGCAGGATGAAATTAAGGTTGATTACAAAGTTCTTGGAAAAAAAAAATCTTGGAAGTTCACAGTCAACTTCATTATATTCTTTACGGAAGGAAAAAACTCCAAACAACTATTTTGCACATCCTATCTCATGACTTTCAAGCAGTAAGACCAGAACTAATGGCTGCTATGGCCATTCTAGTGTTTTTATGCAAAATGGTATAATCCTGCTTGCAGCTGGCCTGAGAATGGACTGCAGCTGGAGCTACAGCATTTCTCAGGAGCAGAGCAACAGCAGGAGGTGCAGCCGTGTTAGTGCTGACCCTCAGATGTAGCCTTGAGCTACCCTCTGGCACTCAACAGGGAATGGAGCCTCACCCTATGCCTTCTGCACAAACAGAGCTTCTCCAGCTGCATCTTTCTGAAACTGCTGGGGTAAATCTGGCACAGGTGGAAAAGCCCAGACAGCCTAGAGCAGAGGGCTTTGTGACATCTGTAACTGTGTTACCCTCAAGGTAATAAAAGCCACAGTGATCCCTAGCAGCACATCCGGAGCTCAGTCATTCCTCAGTAGCAGAAAATCAAGCTAATGAAACCTAAATATTGCTCCTTGACCTAAAATCTGATCCAGTGTCTTAAAGCAGATTACAGATGCTGGCTGATGATCTTACCTCACATCAAGCCAGGACAATGGACAGCTGGGGTGGCTCTTCCCATTACAGTCACTTCTCCCTCGTGAATGGTGTCAGAGTCCCTCTGGCCATGCTAACTGGAGTAGACAGGCAAGGAGAATATCCACCTTGTACTCCATGAGGGCTGGAGCTGGCCTACATGACCAGTGCCAGGGCACTAGTGATGGTGAGCAGGTCTCCTAACAGACACACAGATGCTGAGCAGTGACTTTGGGTGTTAGCAGTGTATGCAAGGGCTTTGTTGAAGCCCATCAGTGTCTAGAAACTGCTGCCTAGAAATTTAAGTCTAATCTTTCAGTACCAATTAGCCAAGTTAACCAGAGCATGTGAAGAAATAACATGGGGGCACCTGTACTGGTGATTTTGTTTCTGAAAAGTGCTGGTGAATTTGTGATCCATGACCCTGGAGAACTGCTGAAACAGAGGTGGCTTCTTTTCAAAAAGGTTCTGATTGTTGGGAGAGCACATGAGACCTGACTTGGTATGTTTGGGGATAAAACTACTGGGAAGGCATTAGGCAAATAGAAATCAGGTCTGAAACATACACAAGGGAAAACAAACTCAGCAGAGGTACTTTCTTTCTTTTCCCATCTGAGAAATTGAACTTCTCATCTCCTGATGCCTTCTGTGCTCTGACAGGCTGACAGAAAGTTTGTTCCCCTGGTCACTCTGTTAATGAGCACTGATGGGAAAGGAAAGGGGAGTGAAGTTATGACAGGTTAATGAGGCTTCTGCGACATGGTTTGCTGGCATGGGGAACTGCATCTTGTAGAGTCTCAGGCTGCATGTCCCACATCTGCCAGCCAGCAGCCACTGAGGCTAGAGCTCAGAATGGAGCCTGGAGCTCTGGGACCATCCATCCACACATCTGGCCCCTCGGAGCCACCAAGCTGTACGGTAGCTGCATGATGAAAGCTACAGAAGGATTAATTTGATCAGATATTCAAGGCCCAGAAATTCTGGGGTTTATTCCAGTTATGATTCTTGGACACTTCAGGTGAACACTTATTTCAGCCTGAAGAAATGTACTAAGTTAAGAGCAAGACTGACTTGTCCTTTGCCACAGTAACTGAGCAGAGGGAAAACTGAAGCAGCGCATTTTCCCATGTGAAGCATATTGCTGCTCACTGTGAGAAAACAGCACTTTGTCAGGCTGCTTCATTCAGACCCAGGTAGGCTCAATGGGCCAAACTTTGCATGTAGTTGCTTCCCAAGAGGAGCAAAAGGCATAGCTTAGAGCTGTTGTTAAACAGCTTAGTCATTTTACATGTTTCAGGTGAAAGAGTAATGAATGGAGTTTTAGGCAGCAGGAAAACACAAATTTATCCAGCTGCTTCAGAAAGGGCTTTTCTTTCTAAAATTTCCCAGGGTGCCCACACTTTATTTCAAAATATCGAAACTGCTAACTCTGAAGCCTCTGGCACACTCCTCCTTTCATTACTAGGTGGGTATTATGAGACCAGAAGTCCTTTCTACTGACTCTATGGGTCTCCAGCAGCAGAAATTTAACATCTGTTTGATATTATTATTCCATTAGAAGGTTAATTCTTCACTCCCCTGGCTTTTTTGTGGGTTCTGACACATTCCACTTCAGTGACAAATGTCCCTTGAGCCAGCAGTGATTTGACAGGGTGGGAGGTACTCCTGCAGAGGAACTGACAAAGGGTTTCCATGAGAAGTTAAAGCACCCTCAGGAAGCAGACAGAATTTCTGCATGAATATCAAGATGAAAAGGAAACCCCCAAATTGCAAGGGATTTGTGGCAACCCAAAGGGTTCCTCTCCAAGTAACTGAATTTGCATGTGACATTACAGACTTGCATAAGAGATTGCAGCAGCTTGTGCTCACAGGTTGCCTCAAAAGTGGAAGCAGGCTCCAATAAAGCAGCATGTTCTTGACCTTCTGAACAATTTCTGCTTCCTTTCGTAACAGAAGCGAGAGCTCCTACTGGGTTGAGTCAAATCATTCCAGGGGAAATTTGAGACAGAATGAACCTGTTTCATATGAGTTTGCCAAACTCAGGCAGATAGCAGATTATTCACCAGCTCAGAGTGCCTAAGGATCACACCCCAACAATGCTTTAAAGTATGCTGGTGGTCAGTATGATAATATAGGGTAATGGCTCCTTTCACTCTAGGATCTCCAAATATTTTACAGATGTGAATGGAGAAGTGCAAAGTAGAATTTCCCAGCCCCACTTTGCTGAGAACTTTCAGGGGGCTTACTGTGTTCAAGGAATTCATCCCGGTTAAGAGAAATAGAAAAGCTGGGAAAGGGGCCCCAGGAACTTGATTATCAATACTTGGATGAAAGCATTAGACATGACTTCACTGCCTCCCAAGATAAGAGTTTATTGTTTCATGGTCTTCTCCCTTCAGCGTGGAGATTAGCTCATGTAAACACAGGAAAATAACAGCCAATCCTTCCTCTCCAACAGCAAGCACAGAAAAGGCAAATTGTCTTTAGTGAGTGCAATGAGCTTAGCATTTAACACCACAAGCATAAATCTCAGAGCCAAATTTATGGTGGCTGTGACCATCATCTGCATTCTCTTTCTATTGTTCCCATTCTATCATCAACACCAACACTGCAACATCCCCATGGTCTTCTGGCCAGAAGAAATCAGGATAGGGTTTCCCTGAAGGATTAATTAGTGACTACAATCAAAACAAACAAAACCCCCACAAATCAACCCTGACGACTCTTAAATCTTTTCTACTTGTCTTTTGTTATTTCCTAGTTGTGCTTTACCAGCTTTCTAGCCTCTAAGAATTTCTTCCCACTAGATAATGCATGAAGTGATGCCTTAGGTGCCATCTAATATAACACTTCAATGTGATCAAATTACCTTTCAGTCATGCTTCCATTATCAAATATAAAAAAGGTGCAGCTGTGACTGAACGGTCCTCTGCATTTCTGCCCCTATTTCCTCCACCCACAGCCAGCTGGGCAGTCACGCTGTGTGTAAATGCATCCTTCTCAGTGGATGGGTAGGGGCTGTGTCAGACACTGGTCATGGTGCCTCCTACCTCCAGGGAGACAGGGGGAACTGCGAGTTAAGGACATATGTACCACCCACTCCCTGCCCTTTGTGCAGGAACACCCTCTCACACACACACACACACACACACACACACACACACACACACACACACAGAGCTGGTGTCTCTGAGGAGACACAGAGGGAGACTCAAACATAGCTCCTTCACTGAGAAGAAAAGACAGGCAGCAGCTTGGCAATCAGGCAGAGACTGCAGCTCTCTGCTGCTCCTTATCAGTATCATCTGCAGCTTTAGGAAAGGCAAAAAAAGCTGCTGAGAAGCTTGGACTTTCCAAATACGAGTATTTTTTCCTTAACAATTGCCCTCACTTTCCTTCTTATGATAACCTTTCCAGATAGTCATGGAGATTTTAGCACGTTTTATTTTTCAGAGAGAGGTGCACAGGGCTGAGGTGGTGGTTCTGCTCTTCCCATATTAAGATCCAGAGGTCTCTGGGTCTTCCCAGAGACCCTCAATCCCATTTAGTGGGTATGATTGGAAGTACCAGCTGGTTTGTCCCACCCTTAAAAACACAATGCTTATAAGCCTGGCCTTCTCATTCCACAGACTTAAATGCCAGCAGAAAAGTTCCTGGTTTTGACAAAGCCATAGAGAGGCAGTCTGCAGACTCCACACCGTGTGAAGGAACATGCCACTTCCATTTAGATGATTTCCTTCACAATGGTGAGAGCTAAGAACTTCCTTTATAAAGTGTAAACAAACCAAAGTTTAGGTTCTGACTCTGCTGAATGAGGCTCATAAATGCATGATGGAGGCCAGATACAACCCACAGGACATATGTTTGACACCTCTGGCCTATGTGGATAGGAAATGCTTATAAATAGTCAGTCCCATTTCAGTCCTCCGGAGACAAATATTTTTGACACGGAGTGCTCAAGCACAAAGAGTCATTTGCAGACCACCCAGGAGACTTGCATTGAAATGACCTTCCTTTGCTAGGATGATCAATTATACTAATGTTTATTTCAGGAGTTGCAACATTTGTTCTTAAATGGAAGCAGCCCAGAGGAGCCATGTGTATAACCCCACTTACTTGTTGGTAACTGCCTGCATAAACTCATCAATCAGTTCGTCGTACTCTTTCCCACGAACCCTCTTGTGTTTCAGTCCAATATACAGTGGATCATTCAGGAGAGCCTAGGACACAAAGCAATTCTGTTGACATCTTCTCTTCTGTGGATGGATGGAGATTTATGTCCCAGCCTACCAAAAAAGTTTGTCTGATGTGGTCATATTAATTTTACTTATTATGCAGCGAAGGCCAGTCACACACCTTTTCCCAAGCAGAAAGTGCTTCCATAGGAAGCTACAGCCTAGCTTTTAGCATAAATAAAGTCAGAGGGATGCAACACTTCTTGACTGCCACAGGAAATGGAGCTCTGCATCCCCGGAACAGATCTACCAAGGCTCTCTGCCAAGGTGCCTCACTCCCAGTGAATAAAACTGACCTTGTGTGGGGAGTGTTTACTGTGAATTCAATTTTGCATTGAGGTGACCAGAACAGCTGTTGACCATAAACAGTGCTTTGTGCAATGAAGACCACCTGATGTAACTTGAACTGACGTGTCATTTAGGCCTTCTAGGTGACAGCACCGAGTTGCAAAGAATCGGTGATCAGATACCAAAATGTTCCCAAGACCTGCACCTGCCTAGCACTCACCTTGGTTATCTGGCAGGTGTAAAGTCAAGGTATTTTCACACAACAGATTAATTTATATTTTGGTTCCCAATAGGAACATAAAATCAAGCCACTCCTCCAACCACTCCAGCAGGTGTTGAGTCAGCATCCATAAGGCACCTAAAAAGGACTGGGTCAGCATGGAAACAGCATATATACTGGGGGGAAATTACAGGACAAATGCTGGCAGGAGACAGGTGGGCCAGCACCTCTGTGAGTCACTGCAAAGGAACTTTACTTCCCTTCCAATTTCAGAAAGTGAACCATCCACATGAGGGGGAGATGAGCCATCTCAAACTTACTGTCCTGCAGCCATATGGCCCTAAATATTGGCAGGTATGCTAATATCAGATCTGTTTGTACAGCCACAGCTGTTTTCCCTTAGAAGGAAAGATGAAAGAAGTTTTCCTCTGAGTTTGATTCATTTGGGCTCTTCAAGGCCACAAAACGGAAAGGAGACCCATTTGCATTACTTCACTGATTGCTCCTACAGCACTGTGTGCTCTGGGGCCTGTTCATGGAGTACAAAATTCTGACACAGACAAGCTGAGGAAAGCCAAGCTCTGAAAAAAACCTGTTTTGCTGAAAGCGTATACAAAGTATTATGGACTGCCAGAAAGACAAGCTGGCAACTGATGTTAAAAATAGACTACAACTGCTATATTTACTGCATTCTACCTGAGGTTCATGTGTTAGCAACACAGTCACCCTTGGCTCACCAGATATTAATAGTCAGAGATGAACAGGATGAATGCCTATAAGAGGTATCTTATTTGTGCACTGATAAATGAGTTTACTTGAGGGCAGGATGGTCCTAGGATGTGCTTAGGGTTCAGTTAATATGGGTTTATTCACACGAGAAAGCCATTGAATAAACAAGCAAAAAAAATTATTTCTATTGTGAGGAAATACATTGTTCAGAATGCTGGAAAACAGCAGCTTCTCTATCTTTACCCCAGATGATGAAATTGCCTTCACAATGTTGTGAACACATAAATTACATCTAATTTTGGGCAGAAAAAAAGGGTCCAAGACTGATTCTGTAAGACCCTTTTTCTGATGCCATCTGGCCCTTGGAGAGGCAGAAAAATCATTGGTGCCACTTTGGATTTTAGTGTCCCCTGGCTGCTGAGGCAGAAACTGGTGGACGTGCACAATCAGAAGTTTGCCATGGGAAGGAAAGCACTTTCACCCAGGTCCCTCTGGGGGGAAACTCCAGCTGGGAAGCTCAAAGCACTGGTGGTGTGCAGATCAGCATGGAGGAGAAGGAAGAGATGAAGGATCCAAAGGCAAGTACAGTGCTCTATTGACTGGAGACTGCAAGAAGTGAGAGACAGAGACTTAATTCCTCCTTTAACCTCAGTGGGTCCAAACTCAGAGTTCTCCTTTTTCAATAAAGACCATGAATCAGACTGAGATGAGCAGACCCTGTATTCCACAAGTCCATGACAGGCTGCTATACTAAAGGGTAACATAATCCTGGGACCAGAGACCAAAGAGGTAATTGAGATTCTCAGATGTCATCCATGGGCACTGCTTTAGCATTCTTTCATTCTTTTCAAGTGTCCAGTGTGAGAGACTTGGGGCAGGACTGAAAGAGGTGCAGAAGATTTAGCTGTCCAGTGAGCATCAGCATGTCTGAAAATGTCAGCCTTAATTTGTCTTCATACACAAACTCAAAGCTCTTATACGCAAGATTTGTTATTTCCCTCAAGAAATGTGTGTTTGGTTTACATGGGGTCATGTGAAGCACAAGTACATTTTACAAAAATGGACAAACCCAGGCCATCACAAATAGCTATAGGATATTAATTTTAAAAAGACATCCTCACAGATGTCCATTCTGGCATTGCTGAAATGTTTCACTTTGGCCTTTCTGAGCCAGAGTCATAAGGCAAGAATCTGCAAACAGATGGAATCCTCTTGCCTGGTTATCATGTGCAGTAACATGTGCAATCTAACAAAACAGTGACATTAATCATTCCCATACCACTCACCAGGGATTCTCCATTTCTGGAATATAGTCATCTCTACATGGACAGGAATATCTGCCTGTTAACTCACAATTAACAGAGGAAGAATAATTCTGGGACTTCCTGTATGAAGCCTGTCAACTCACCTTGACATGCTGAAAACTGGTAACACTCTGAATCTTCTCACCAGGGGACCACGAGTCTATTTAGTGTTTATTTCAGTTCCCCATAAGAACAAAAGGTTCTCATGCATCAAAGAGGAATTAAACCTTCCCACTTTCCTGCAGTGCTGGTCTAGCCATCATCTCATCTTGGATGTCTCCAGCTTTGTCTCCACATTTAGGGAACTGGCCTCAGTTAAGCACTAATCTTGATTCTTTCTCCCCCCATGTCAGATTTATGAAAAATTGTCTTACCTCATTGTCTGTGCCAACATCCAGCAGGACAGGGAGACATTGTTGTGGGTGAACTCCACCACAAGCTGTGTACAAAGCCAGCTTTCCAACTGGGATACCCATGCCATAGCTTCCTAGGTCTCCTAAACCAAGAATCCTCTCTCCATCTGTCACCACGATAGCCTAGGAGGATCAAAAGAGACTGTTGTATGGGCTTGCCAAGGCTCTAGAAGCAATCCCAGCTCCACTGTTTCCACACTGAGGCCACTTTGCAGATGCACTGTGCAATGGATATTTGCTCCTTCTCCATGACACCGTGTTAATTAGCTGTTAGCAACAGGGGGCTGCTCATTTCGGGGGTAGAGAAAGTGTGGTTGACAGGGAGCAGCTCTCAGTGTGGTACAACAGCAGCTCTGCGGGACAACAATTCACTGTAGCAGAGCCCAAGCAGCAAGGCTGTTTGTGCATCCCCAGCTGTACTACAACAAGTATCACAAATGAGATTGGGCCTTGATTTTTTTCATCTCTTTTTCTGGAAGAAAAAAGTGTGCTTAGGAACTGCATGTGTGGAAGAAACATATTTCACTGTTCTTTCTTATTCAACATAAACTATTCACATATTTGAACATTTTCCTATTTGCTTTTCCTTCTGAGTCAACGTGAAGTGTTAGCAATGAGAAAGTCTCTTTTTGGGTGGGCTCCATCTGGTTTTGGGTGTGTGCTCACTTCTTTACCACACCCAGAGGATGCAATTGGGATTGAAAGGCAGTAATGGGAAGAGGGAAAGTAGCAAGCATATACTCTGCTACAGGTTTATCCTGAAATTAAATGGAATTAATATTGAAACTATGCGGAGAGTAATAAAACAAAATTAAGTTCTAATGAATCAAAATACTTCTCTGGAGCACTGATTCCCTTTCAGCCAAACAAATAAATGTTCTCAGGTAAATCTAAAAACCTCTCAATAGCACTCAGATGTCCATCAGAGAGAGAAAAATTCTCCAGCCTGAGATGTGCTGCAGCACTCTATAGTTACCAAAGCTCTTCAAGGCAACACTGAAAAATGAACCAGAACAGAACATACAGTGTGGGAGACATGCATTGCTATTTGTAACAGAGGGGAAGCTGGATTCACATTTATTTGTTGCTCTTTGGATTTGAAAAAACCCCCAAAAAAGAGCACAGTTTCTGTGAGCACCTGATACACAAGCACATTAAAGCAATGTTTTTATTTGCTCATGTTCATATGATCAGAACTCAACAAACAGGACAATCTCTGGCTGAGTGGGGCAGACCCATCTACCCAAAGGTAGGAGGTTACTGGCTTAACAATTAGCAACTTTCTTTCTACTTCTATCTGTGATACAAATTTTCCTGATGACTCCAATGAAGTCACTGTATAAAGGTTAGGTGTGCAGTTTACACCAGCGATCTAAATGGTTTCTAAACTTATTTGACATCTGATGGGGAGAGACAGAAACCTCCAGAGCACATCTCCTCTCTCCAGCAGCTGTTTTGGAAATAGATGACTGGTTTATTTCTCTTTGAAAAACTCAGTTCCCTCTTCATGGGCACTGCAGAAGTACTTCCAATACGAGACTGGGCATTAAGTCCCCAGGCAGCTGATATGAACTGAGATGACTCTGGACCATAGGCTGTACCCAGTTAACCAGTCCAGGTTTGCAGTGCCTTAGTAGGAGGCATGTGGCCCAGCAGAGTGACCCAGAGCACTATGTTGGGTCTCCAAGCTGCCAAGGCAATGCAGAGAGGCAAGTGCTGCTGTTGGCATTGCCAGTTCTCTGCACTGACTGTACGAGGTCAGCCTTTACAGGAGGAACTGATACTCTGCACTGAGTGAACCCACAGAAAGCCCTCCATGGGAAGGACTTTGAGTAGCCCTGTACAGCAGAAATCCTGATGGGGATTCAAGATCCTGGGTGCACTACTAGGGCAGGCATGCTACAGAAGGAGGGAGGAATGAAGGGAGGGAAGGCAGGAAAGCAGGCCAGTGCAGTAGCTTGCACAGCAGCACACTTGTCTTGTAATAAAATACATGTTTTTACACCGTCCTTTGAGGTGGTTTGAATTCATAGCTGCCAGGATGACACCCATACTGTATGATTCTTTGCATTCCTTTTGCTTTAGCTGGGCCATTGTGAAGAAAAGAGTACAAGGCTAAGGAACCAGAGAGAAAATTGGCAAGGGAAGACACTGCTGTGGATGGCCAGCATTTTATCCAGTATTTCTTCATGTCAGGATTCATTAACCATCCTGGAAGAGACACAAAACCCCTACATTCCCACGTAAGTATGACCAGAAATGGTTTCTTCTCACTTGTTCTGCTTCTGGTACGGTGATTCTTTCAGGGAAGCCCAGTTTGATAGGAGGGTTGAAGGTGCAGCTCATTAGAGCTTGGCTAAGCTAAGCAGAATACCAGCACCCTTCCAGCCCTTCCAGGCAGAGGATACAGGGTTTGGCCCAGGTGTCCCATTTCTACAGTAAACACTGTTGCCACGAAGCTCTAATGAGCCAAATCTAACAAGCAAAATGTGGGAAGCATCTTCAGGTACTTCTGCACTGTCTTTAGTGGGTGGTGTTCAATGGTTCTGCTTTAAAAAAATGAAACAGTCCTTCCAGGGACTTAGGTGCAGTCCAGGAGCCTCCCTACTTATCTCAAAATCTTGACTGTTCAAGTGCCTACCAGTTCAGGCAGGAAGGAGTCTGTGCACAGAGACACAGGGAACCCTGTGGTCCATAACAGCAATACTGCCAAATGAGCTGCCTTTGTAGTCTGGCAAAACCTGGAAAGTAGATAGTCTGAACCTCTTTCATGGACCATTGCCCTTCCTATGGTCTGTTTTGGGTGCCAGAGGGGCTGTTTCAACAACAGTCTCTAATCTTTCTGTGCCAGTTTTCCCATCTGCAAAAACATATCTATTAGCCATAATGAGTTCTGCTCACAGTCCTTAGTTGGAAACAAATGGAAATATTGAGTTTGTTGGACAGAGCAAGGACAAAATACCTAGCCTGCCTCTCTTCTCCATGGTTCCAAACACAAGTTTATATGAATGTGATCACTTTTTCTGAAAACATGTCAAATTTCCTTTTTTCCTCCCCTTGGAAATGGAAAATGCTTACAAGATTTTCTCAGCTGCCAAACCTTTGTTCCTGGACGAAGCAGATGACTGATAGGGGACCAGAACTCTGTCAATAGCCATGGAAATTCCCAGGAACATGTAATTTCAAACTGATAGAATAAGATGAGGTGGCTGGCAAGACCTGCCTTAACTGTTGACTTTTTTTTCACGCCAGGGACTTGCCCAGCCCCGAGCTCTAGTGAAAAACACTTCACAACAACACTTTTTGGGTGGAGCGTCAGTAATATTTTCTGCTGCTGGGTATCAAACACGATTTGCAGAGTTGCCAGTGTTCTTGATGCTGCATGACTCACTGGATGTGGGAAGGAGTCCTACAAGCATGTTGGTTACAGAGGTATCTTAAAGAGCTTTGGTGCAATTTAGCCACCCAGTTTTTCAATACACATATCTTACTTCTTCACTAGGGGCCCTGTGCTGTACAAATTTATTATCATGCACTTTTTTGTTTATTGACCAAGATCCTACTACCTCTGAAAAAGTTGTTCATGACTGCATGCATATGTATCATGACAGAGTCTCTGAAGTCCCAACTTGACTGGAAATTGAAGTTGAAGTTCAGCATGAAAATTCTCTGAAGAAGGGAAACATTCTTTGCTTGTCCTTTTAAGTAACCAGTTCTGTAAATGATGCTAAGCAGTTCCACTAAATACCCAATTTTGCACCAAACTCCCTGTAATTTCCCAGTCCACAGAAGACATGCTACATACCTTAATATTTTCTTCAGGCCAAGAGTTTAGCATTGTTGCAATATGACCTTTGTCATGGATGGTGATAAACAATCCCCTAAGAGAGGAAAAGGAAAGAAAAAGAAGAAAAATAAACTTTGTAATAAAACTAGTAACTCCAAGATAAGAGACAATAGGTAAACTTAAAAATGGAGGGATGTGAGCTGCTGAGTACAAAACCAGGCAATTCATTGATACAAAAATAAGACCTCAAGGGACTGCTAATAGCAAGGTAAATTCTCATTTTCAAACCAGAAGGCTCAACATCCTTAATGGCAACTTCACTCAGCAGCCACCAGTGTTGCACATTTAACACCTGTGGAACACCTTTGCTTTGAGCAGCAAATTCTGCATTAGTGCAGAAGAGTTTTCTAGTAAAAGCGTTTTGATAAATGCAGTGGAGGCTGATGGTTTCACCATAAGCCTTGTTATACTTTCTTTCCTGAGGAGCTTATAGATCCTGGCCACCCAAACAGTGAAGGCACGATCCTTCTCACTCAGCTACCAGTGTCAGTGATGGGGATGGCTACTCCAGAGCTAGATATTTATTCACCTCTCTAGCCCACAGAACTCCAATCCAACTGCATCAGTATTTGCCACGGCATTTGCTTTGGTCAAGCCAAACCTGCCCTTGTAATAGTGTTTCTTCTTTTTTTCTTATGAATATCTGATCCCAGTTTTTGATATTCACCAAATGAAAATCATGAAAAATTATGAGAAGGGAAACAGAAAATTAAATGTTTGGATGTAACTTCAGTGTGAAGTATTTGCATGGACATAGGTGATTGCACTAAGGTTAATTACTTCTCAATGCAAAGGTCTCCAGGGTTTAAACAAAAGTGCCTTCTTTTTAAATAAAATCAGGAGCTGGAAGACTTCATTTTTGAAACATGTTTTAGATTTGTGTCTTCTTTTTCACCATTCTGCTTTTGTTATCAAAAATAGTATCTGCAGTAGAGATTCTTTCAATACTCAGGACATTCACAATGACTGATCTCTGCTGTGATACTCTGGGATTTTGCTGAAGTTCCTTTCAGGCTGCACTAACCCCAAAACAAGCAACCTGTCCTCTATACCTGTGTCAGAGAAAATTGCTTACATTGCTCACAGTGCTGTCTAATCAGTGCAAATCAAGGGCTCTAACTCGAGGACTCCTCTTGGCAGGAGGAGGCACCCATTTTTCTTGCCTTGTTATCTGTTCATAAAGGCAGGAGTTGTGCCAGTGATTAGTAACAGTTGGAAAAATGGAGAGATGCATTTTTGTTGCTTACATCGCTCAACCATTGCTCAGCCCCAGAAAGTTCAGATCCGGTCATGGTTTGAGCTTCTAATGCGAAATATTAGGAAGAAGATAGAAAACAACCTCCATTGTAAGGCCATATGAGTGGTGGATAATCAAACATAATTGGGCTACTCACTCTGGCAAGGGCTTATCTCACATGACTCTTCTAGGGGACAGATATCTTCCCACATTCAACTGTGGGATTCCTAATGAAAGTGCCCTTTACTTCGAAAAGAAGAAAAATAAAAGTGCTGACTTCAACACTGATCAAGTCACAATCACACAGACAGATCAGAAAGGCAAATAAGGAAAATAATGGTTCATTTATTCAGTGTAATTCTTTAACACTGTGCCAATAGTCAATGAACTAATCACATACACATGGCTTGCCTCAAAGACAGTATTCACAGATGTCAATCTTCATAAAAAGGGAGTACTGTACTGCTGCCATCTATGTTTAGAAAGTAGTTATTAATTGGGAATTAAAAGTGCAAATTAGTAACATCACTGCAAATACTTCAGGTTGTGATATACTTCAGGTTGCTTTTAGAAAGAATGCTATTGTTTGAAGGTAACATTTTCCATACATAATGAAGACACCTATTAAGTGTCTAGCTGTGTGCCTCATATATTCACATCTCTTCAGTACTGAAGGGAGTCCACCAGCTATTCAACCTTTGAAAGACATCCTGTGCTCACAGCAGAAACTGAAGCCCACAGTTTGATGGAACTGAGAGTTATTTCATACAAAGGTGGAAAGGGCAGCTACCCACTGCCCCCTGACTCTAGCCCTTGAATCAGGAGGGCAGCATGCTGGTCTCCAATCCCTGCTCAGGATCTTCCGATAGAGAGTTCAGCTTGGGTCTTCCAAAATCTGGTGACTACTCTCACTATGCTCCTTGGGAGTAAGACTCCCACAGCTGCCATCAGATTGGCTTGGCTTAGATAGCCTTGTTGGTGACTGAGAACCAAGCATGGAGACACATAGCCCTCTCAGAATTTGTGTTCCCTTCCTTAATATTATGTCTTTGATACTAATTGCTCCTTACTTTACTTCAGACAAAATCAGACGGCTTATTTTAGACTAACACCCTAATGGCACTACCAGCTTTGCAAGGGAAATCATCAGGAGGAGCAGAAATGGTGATCTATGTGGGGAAAGTGGTCTCTGTCAGTGACACAACCAGATCAGGAAGTGGGCATGTATCTAAGCAAGCCTTGTATTTCACTGATGCTGAATCCAAGAGCCAAAGGCCTAGTTTCAATAAAACACTTGAATTTCCAATGCCTTTAGACACTGAGCTGAAGCAAGTTCCTGAGCCTGGTTGAGGCTCTGTGTCCTCCCGGTAGGTGTTCAAGCATTCAGAAGGGGATCCTGGTAGTTGTGAGCTCTAAGTCCCTTTGCAGATGGAGTATGCAATGACCAACTGTGACAGGCAGTTGAGCAAATTCATGGTGTGTTTGGGATGTAAAGGGAAACAGACACATCAGGGGGCTCATTTTGTATGAGCTCCAGCAGAGTTGTGATCTCCCTCCTGACAATAATGTACCCACAGAGATGAGCTGGCCAATTAGCAAAAATAACGTGCCCAAAATCAGCACAGGGTTTATCTGTACACAAATCCCTTCTGCAAGACAGGCAGAAGGAATAGACAAGCTCCACAAACTGAACTAAGCAAAAGCTTTGCTGATGAGTGAACAGGGAAGAGTAGCAGCCAGGTTTCTGTCAAGGACACACAGACTCTTTACTATGAGGGTGGTGAGGCACTTGAACATGCTGCCCAGAGAAACTGTGGATGCACCTTCCCTGGAGATATTCAAGGCCAGATTGGATGGCCTTGAGCAAGGTGGTCTAGTGGAAGGTGTCCCTGTCCATGGCAAGGGGGTGGACTACACGATCTCTCATCATTTCCGACCCAAACCATTCTATCATTTCCATGATTACAGGAGAGGTAACGGGAGCAAAAGCTGAGTTGTGCCTTTGAGAACAGCAAAGCAGAGCTCTGACTACTAAGAGGAACAGGTTGGCCTAGATGGACCAGTAGTAAACAAGAAACATCCAAATGGCAACAAAGTGAATTAACTTGATTTTTCTGTGGAAAAGATGCAGCTTAAGCATTCTGAAGGAGAAATGAAACCTCAGCAACCTTTACCATCTTTATTCTGCTTTTATCACCATGTCTGCTCCAACTCCCTTGGGATAAAGTTGATAAATTGCTTCAGAGAAACAAAAAGAAATGAGGTAGTTTTCCTTTAAACTCCTTAGGACTCAATAACAAGGATTCAATTAAAATGTAAAGCTAAAAATGTCAGTAATTTTGATCAAGTCACGTAACATGGCGATTGTGTGGGGCAGAGACACAATGTTTTTCCAGACCAGAAAACTCACCTGTGCCCAGAAACTTGCCATTCTACATGGTTTCAGTCATGCATGGGGACAAATACACAAGAATTAGACCTCAGTAAAAATTAAGTGCCTCAGCAATTTCAATCCAGAATGTAGATGCTGTTACCATCATTTCTGGTTAAAGAGTAACCTTCAGAGAGCTGTTAGCTTCGTGGGGGTAATTAAATGAGGGGAGTGCTTCAATCTGCATTCATTAGGGTTTCAGAGCTGCAGTCTCACATTCAGTCCATTAACGTCACAGGTTTCACTACAGCTGCCTTTAGTTAAGGTGGAAGTCAGATTAGATTTTATTGTGCCACTGAGCCCGTCTGTAAGAGTCCAGGAAACTTCAGGGAGAGTTACAGCCTCTTAATTTGTCACTGAGGCAGTATTTCTGTCTGGATGTCAGCACGTCCAGTCAAGCTGCACAAACTGGACCTCAGGGTCTAGCAAACTGCAGGTCATTGCAGAACCCATCAAAGGGCTTGAGTATGTTCACCCTTGTACAAGACCTTTTCTCATCCCTAAGCCAGGGACATTATCTTTTCTTTCCTGCTTTTATCCTGACCGAGTTCATGGCAGTACCCCAGGACTTCTAAGGCTGCACAGTGTACCATGTGAGCTGTAAGAAGAATCCTGCTCTGGTCCCCAGCACTGGTTAGATCTTGGCCATCCCGATGGCATTCTGAAAGTCCCACAATGAAGACAATCCCTTGACTGCAAGGCTCATTTTAGAAAAAGGTCAGAGACAAGGAAAACATGGCACATTTGATGCCCAGAGGAAGTGGTACTAGATACTGGTGATGGCTTTTTGGAATAATATTTATATTTTTAACAAGGATATATAGTGATAGGACAAGGGATAATGGCTCTTTCAAACTCAAGGAGGGCATGTTTAGATTAGATATTGGAAAGAAATCCTTTACTGTGAGGATGGTGAGGCACTACAACAGAGTGTTGCCCAGAGAGTTTGAGGACTTGCCATCCCTAGAAGTGTTCAAGGCCAGGTTGCAGGGGGCTTTGAACAATCTGACCTAGGGGGAGGTGTCCCTGCCCATGGCAGGGGGCTGGAACTACATAATCCTTCAGGATCTTTCTAACCCAAACCATTCCATGATTCTATGATTCCTTTAGACATTTGGGAAGAAATTAGTTTTAACATGTCTCAGATATTAGAAAACAGAAATATCCTTTCATTCAATAAGCAGTTACTTCTTTAAAAAGGCTAAGAAGTGTTCCCTTTTCTGACAGTCCTGGTTAGCAATGCTGACTTGTGAGCTATTTCCCATTAGAAAAAACAGTGGAGCCAGCAGTGCTATCTCTAAAGTGCTATTGTTTGTTTACAGAGAATGTTCATTCCCCAAAGCACACAGGGGAGTGAAAAACATTATGCAATCTTTCCTCACAGCTCTAATTCTCTCCTCACTTCCCTCCTACCCAAAAGCCTCTCTCCCTCTCCTAATGGCTTTTCCTTGGCAATTACCAATGCTCCTGTGGTTATGTTTGCAACCCTCCTGGTGTAGTTTTGCCCCACTGCTGCCTCTGACATGAAATTAAACAGAAATCCACTGTAATCAAAGCCCTTGCTTCATCAAGCTCCATGTAAAACCTCTTTGGCCACTGCTGTGCTCTTCTTCCAGTCTTGTCCTGTTCTGTGGGTTTGGGCAGCATTCCTATGACTTCAGTTACCTGTTTACATCTATAAAATTAATGGCTGCTTTACACTTACCATGTATGAGTAACAGTCAGCAGTTATACCCACCAGTGTTCACATCACACTGGTCAAAAGCCACAAAAGAGCAGAACAAGTGATGGCACTGGGTCACTGATATGTATACTAGCATGAAGCAAAAGGACATCACTCTTTGATTCTCATGAACTTCCCTTGCTAGCTGAGATAGAAAATTATTGTATATTTATGATCTGTGGAGGAAAAGGGACACCACCAAAAGGACCTCAAAAGCTCCTAACTTGACAGGAGTTGAAAAATACAGCCCCTCCCACTCAACTATTGCAGCTTCATCCTTCTCCTCACTCACTCCTCCGAAAGGATGTCTCTCTGAAGAATAAGATACTTGCTCAGTAGGGGAGGAATGTATTTGCACAGCATTATCCAATATTTATTGACACTGCAATGGTCAGGCTTGCTCAGGGTTTCGTATATAGCAGGAAGAACACAAGAAAACCTCATCCACATGCTTTCTGCACAGAGATCTGTCCATCAGCCTTGTTTACTGGATCTCAGAAAAGAGGTGTCTTCTTTAATGGGCTACCAGGCCAAGGAAAGGTCCTTCCAGGGAGTCTGGCTCCTCATGTGTGTGCTGCCATTACAGTTCGGTGAATTGCAAGACTAAAGGTAACAAAACTCAGGCTTTGTTTAATTTTCTCTGCACTTCCTAACTTCTAATCTGGGTGCTATGAGGGGAACTTGCTCCACAAGTGAGGAGACAATAAAAACTACTGTGTTAGTTAACACTAAGAAAATGCACATATTCCTAATACTTATATCAGACAAGCAGGCATCATGAATAAGTGTTTTTATCTGGATAGTAATGGCTCATTCTTGGAATGCTAATAAAGGTTAAGTGTCTCCACTTACAACCTGAAGGTGATGAAATTCTACTCACATAAAAGTCCTTGAGTGTTTTAACTTAATTAGGCCTGGACATCCCTTAGAAGACATAGGAAGTCCATGGGAAATAATTGCTTAAAAAAGGAACAAACAAAAGAGATGAGTCAGATCTCTGCCAGCATCCCAGCCCGCACCAGGCTGCCGTTGGACAGCCATGAAAAGGTTGTGAGACAGCAGCCAGAAGCCTACAGTGAGTTACAAGGCTGGACAGAAAATGGCCCTGACAGGCATGGCACAAGCTGACCTTCTGCAGTGATCACAGCCATCCCTTACACAAAGGCACGGTGCTCTTGGAAAACCTGGAGCAACGCTGTCTCAGAGAAACATTGAAATCCACGTGTCAGAATTATTTTCACACTCAGGAAATGAAAAACCAAGTTGGCTTGTCATGGTGGAAGGATGCTGACTGCTGCTGCTGCATGCTGCTCTGGGCTCTTTGCAGTCTGGCTGAATTATGCACCAAGCCCAGCTGACTGGCAGGTATTTTGGCTGTCCAAGGCTGCAGAAGGGACACACACGAGGGAGGGATCAGCTGATGGATTGGCTTTTGTTGGTACTAACCCCAGAAAACTCTCACTGCTGTGCCAGAGGAACAGGCTGGAGGAGCCACTCTGCATTTAAGGCCAGTCTGTGCTAGAGATGAAATAAAATGTGGTTACAGTAAAGGCCTACATTTGGTTTTATTTATTTTCACTTTCAAAACTCATACACAAAATTGACAGGTTGAGCAATATGAGCCTTTAGGGACATTTCCACCAGCTGCACCCCCACTGTTGACTTTTTTTGGTTCTGGTCTCTGCCAGAACAGGACAAAAGGCTTCAGAACAACAAAATAAACATTGAAATTGCTTGGCTGTTTTAGGGAGCTTGAGATTACAAATGCCTGTGGGCTACAGACTTTGGAGACAAAGTATGTGCTAGCATGCACTGATTTGTCTAAATACAGTACAATTAATCATCGGATTGGACAAAATTTCGGTGATGATTCATCAACTATTTTTTTCAGATTTGTTTATAATAAAAGCCAAGAAATTTTCATTGTTTTAGGTAATTTTCTTTGTAAATTGTAGGATGCTGACCAGTACCCTGAGGCAATACTAAAAAAAAAAATAATAGAAACCAAGCACAATCACCTATTAAAGAAATGTATACAGAGATTAATAAGGCAATATATCTATAATTTAAGTACAGTAAGAGATTTAATTTCAAATGATTTGCAACACAAATAATTTCATTACTACTATAAATGTCCTTAACATTGTCACCATATATTTTAGGTAGGAAACCCAAAATTCATTGTGGAAGCCAGAAGATGCAGGCTCCAAGGTACAATAATCAAAGATTCACTATCCTCTCAACCCCCTAAACCCACACTGGGAAATCTCCATGATCCCAAGGGACAGGATGCTGCTGAGCTGCAAGAAACTGCCAAAGGTCAGGAACAGAGAGATTTAAGTGAGCACATACAAATGCAAGCTGTAGCCTTCCCCCTGCTTTGGCATAGTCCAACCCCTGCCACTGCAGGAAGGTCCAGACAACAGCCTAAAGCAAAGCTTTTGGATCCACCTCCTATCTGCCAAATTATTAACACCCACCACTATTTTTAGCAGGGTTGTTTTTTTTTTCCCAGGAAAAGGGCAATTACACTGTGTCCTCTCTTACCTGCTAGCTCATTTCAGCAAATCCATCAGAAAGGCAAAGGTCTAAAAGACGTTTGTTCCCACACCCTTTAATGAAAATTACTGTTGAGATAAAGAGAAAATATAAAGGGGTTCATGTCCTCACCACTCTGGAGAGGGAATATAGACCTTACTCTGACAATTATTCTGACAGCTGCCCAAAACCACAGTTTGCAGCTGCACACAACATGCACTGCTTCCCATTAGTACCTTCTCCGGTACCTCCTAAGCTCTCACTAGCCCAGCCCTAGCAAAGCCTCAGAGCTTTCCTGGGCTGCAGGACTAAGCAGAAGGCAGAGAAAAGGAGGAAAAAAGGTGACTGTAGAGGAAACCAAATGAAAAAACAGAATGGTTATGGGGCAGGATCAAAAAGGCACAGACAGGAAATCAGAGGGGATGGCAAGCAGAGCACAGAAAGCTGTGCTCACTGCTCCCTAAGGAAGGGGGGAGGGAAGGGGACCCACAAGCTGGTGGGGGTGGCTATGGTGGAGCACAGGTGGATATGAAAAAGGGACCAAGGGGATGTGGAAAGGAACATAAGGTTTCACAGATATGAACTGTTAGGGGACAGTGGACAGAAACCAGGAGGAATCCTGGATTTATTTGTTCTTCTAGTCAGGAATAAAGAACAAATATCCTTTCTTCGTCTTCAGGGGGAAGTTGATGGAGAAACACCAGCCCAGTACCTATTGTTACTGGTCACTATGCAGCAACGAGAAAATGCAGAGGGTTGGAACCAGGCCCCCAGTGGATTTCTGCCATCCACATTCTAGGATTAAGGGAGGAGGCCGGCAGACCCATGTTGCTCTTGGCTTGTCACGAGCTGCTTTTTCCTACTGTATTCTCAGGACTGGATTCTCTGGTTGAACCAGAGAACTGCTAAGTCACACCATAATTCAGGGATTACATCCTCGTCATATTTTCAAACTTGACAACTCCAAATTTCCCAGTTTCCTCTACAGCAGTGGCATTTCAATGCTGTTTGGGAGGACCTCTGAGAAAGTCTGTCTGTGTAAGGATTGAGCTGCTGGAGCCAAGAACTGGGTAAGAGCCAAGGTCTGCAGTATGGGGTCTGACTCTGGCTTACCCTCACCACCCAGAGCTCCCTTCTTGCTAATGGGCAGGAGGGAGAGGGTAAGACCAGATTGCCTTCTGTCACTCACAAATAAATTTACAGATGCAGATGGGTAAAGACCAGGCATTGAGGTGAGACATAAGTTTCCACTGTCCAGGTATTCCACCAACCAGCAAGTGTGGGCATTTGCCAAATTCAGTAACCTTTGCTGCGTTTAAGCTCATCATGCTCAAGGGGCTTGACGTTCTTTGTTCAAAAACAATTTTAAGTGTAGGAAAATTTGACTCAGACCGGATTTTCCTCTGATTTTTTGGAGGTTCTGATTGTGTGATGGATCCTGGAAGTATCTCTGTAACTGGAAGATTACAGGATTACAAAGACAAACATGCTGAGATGGTCGATCAGTGCTGCTGCTCAGTTGATTTTGACCAAGGAGCCCTTATCTGTTTTCACTGCTAAGCACACAATGTATTTTGTTTTACTTGATAGTGCAGAGGTTAAGGTGGGATCAAAACCCCCTGGGAAGTTAAATTAAGTCCTACCCTGATTATATTTCCTTCCTGTGCTGTGCAAATTCTTCCAGGACCCACACCTTCCATTTTAAAGTGCACTGCAGGGTGCTCCAAGAATGAACACAGAATTAAAACAAAGTTTAACAAAGAAAAGAAAGATTATTTTGACAGTACCAGAGAAATCAGCTTCCAGATAAATGAAATATAATTTGTTATATTTTTTAATAAATCTACCTAATAAAAAAAAATCTAACTTTTGCCATAAATTGTAGCAAAACCAGAAAATAGCAGCAGCTTGTATATGAATTCTTCCATAATCAGGTCATAGAATCATAGGATCACAGAATTGTTTGGTCCGAAGGGGATCTTAAAGATAATCTAACCATGGCAAACCTCTTGCCATGGGTAGGGACACCTTCCCCTAAACCAGGTTGCACAGAGCTCCATCCAATCTGGCCTTAAATGCTTCCAGGGATGGGGTATCCACAGCTTCTTTTGGCAATCTGTGCCAGTGCCTCACCATCCTCACAGTCAAAAACTTCTTATATCTGATCTAAATCTACCCTCTTTCAGTTTAAAACCACTGCTCCTTATCCTATCACTACATGCCCTCATGCAAGCCCCTCTCCAGCTTTCCTGTTGGTCCCCTTCAGGAACTGCTGAGTGCTTTAAGGTGTCCCTGGAATCTCCCTTTCTCCAGGCTGAACAGCCCCAGCTCTCAGCCTGTCTTCACAGGAGGGGATCTCCAGCCTTCTGAGCATCTTTGTGGCCTTCTCTGAACTCTCTACAAACAGGTCCATGTCCTTCTTGTGTTGGGGCCCCCAGAGCTGGACACAGCACTCCAGGTGGGTCTCACCAGAGCAGATAGAGGGGAGAATCACCTCTCTTGCCCTGCTGGCCAAGCTGCTTGGACGCAGCCCAGGACACAGTTGGCTTTCTGGGCACAATCCTTGGCTGGTCCACATCCCAATAGATACTGCTGTCCAAGGTTTTCATGATTTCCCCTCAAATTTACATCCCAGCATTCATTATTCTAAGTAATTCTCCTCCTTCCTCTCTGTCTTTTTGTTTGAGGTGGGGTTGTTTCTTGTGGCAGCAGCATAGATTTATGCCAGATCAAAGGTGAACACATTCTCTTGTATTTCCTTCACCAGGTCAACCTCTTTCTTTTGGACAACTCCACCTCTTCCTTCAAGCTTCTCCTGGTAAATCAGGGAATTTCAACAGACTTAAATCTAAATCACCTCTGACAGCAGCGGAAAGCCTGACTTTCATAAATTAACATGAGATTTGCTGTTAACTTCTGTGTGCCTGACATTTTACCTCACACCCATAGAAATTTCTCATGGTTGTTACAGCCAGTGCACACACATTTTTCTTAGGAAATGTGAAGAAAACAGAGAGAGAGAGAGAAGACTGGAGGTATGGAACAAGGAGTGCTGACTGTTTTTCTTATGAAAAAAACCCCAGAGCTAAGTCCTTTTTCACTCCCTTTTTCACTCATTGCAGTGTATTAACTCAACTGTGGTACAGCCTCACAACACCAACAGTGTTCATCCCATTCCCCAGCCTCCATGGAACCTCAGAACAGGACTGATACTCTGTATGCCCACAAGGCAGTCTGTGCTTGTCTCCCCATTTTGAAAAACACTTCAGTGAAGCAGTAACAGAGAAGGGACAAGCATAGGGGTACAGCATACTGAAAAGACTTGCCTGAAGAAAGTTGGGAGAGAGGGAACCTTTGAATTACTTTGCCAGCTCTCAGAAGTTCCTAACAGGCTGAGCCATTTTCAGCAGCCCTGGGCTCTCTCTGCATGAACTACTTTCTCCTCACCTGCTCCAACCATGGTCTTCCCCTTCCCCTTCCCCTTCCCCCATCCAATAATCTTTTCCCACACCAATGACTGTCTCCCACCTATGTCTAACCTCTTCAGGGATTTCTGACTACACATGGTCTCTGTGAGACCTTCCACAGACATTCTCTCCCCTTCAGTCTGTTCCAAGACTAGTCTTTGGGCATCTGTGGCAATGTTACCTGAAAATACTGTTAAACACCTTCCTCTTGTCATGCAATGACTCAGCTGCCTCTGGAAGAAGGCTGAACCAGACTGGTGGCAACATGAGAAGTTATGACAACCAGTGTTTTTACAAGAAGTAGAGATTGTCCAAAGGGGTTTCAAAACAAACTTTCAGGACAATAATCCAAACCCCAGTCTTCTCACTCACTTCCAATGTCTTATAGAAGAGGGAGTGCAGACAAATCTGTGGTTAGGGACAAATCTATGGGATTTAGATGTTTGTTCTAATTCCATTTGGTTCAGTCTTAAAGTCTCCAGAAATGGCAGGTAACTTTCCCTCCTGCTGCTCAGACGGCACAACACCACAAAAAAAGCCACTCAGTGGAGCCAGACCTGCTGACAAGACAATTCTTTAGATTGACTGATGTTTCATTTACTCATTTTTCATCAGAGACACAGATCATTATTCTGTCAGACCTAATTTTCACACCATCTGCATCCTGTTAGCTTTCTCCAGGTTCAGCTTAATCCCAACATGTTTTGCATTGTTCTGCAAGCAGTCCTCAAGGATATTTATGTTTGTAGAAAAAAAAAGTGAGCTTAGGCAAGTTTCTTCTGTCCTCATAACCTTTCTCCAATGGTGATACACCAGCCTTTTCCAGTCCTACTCTCAGGGGATGCTAAAAGCTTTTAAGGAGCAGCTGACAACTTCATACATTGAAATACCACAATGCTTATGAATTAACCAGAGTCTTGAGAGGCTGTGGTCTTATGCCACTGAAATAAACTATCCCTCACCATCACAGAAGTAATAAAACCCTGATTCCATGCCCTGAGTTTCCTCTTTACTATGTGTAGTATCTTCCAAAGATACTGTCACAATTAAAAGATCCTCAGGCTTAAAACATACTTTTAAAATAGCATTACACATGTTCAGTCCTGTGCTCCCTAAGGATCCCCATGATATTCATTAAGTACATTTTACATTGAAAAAAAAGAGCAAAAAAGGAAATAAATTGAAGTACTACTATGCAATTTTCTTTGTAGAGGCTTTGTATCCCTAGTCTAAAGCAAAAAGGACTTTCAACCAAAGTCTGAAAGCTTATAGGGGTGGTAGAAGCACTTCCTAAGGAAATGGTGACTCTGTCTGTTAGTGGGATCAAAAAACAAAGATTTCTTCTTCCTTCCTTCATTTAGCATCTCTAAGTTGCAAGCCCTGCTTGGTAACATTTCATTCTTTCCATCTACTGAATTTCTGATGAGGACAAGGCATCCCTGTGCTTTGAAAAGCAAACACTTCCAAGTCCCATGTTCCTTAGCACCTAGGATAGCCTGCCCTTTGCTTGAAGCTAGTTGTGTTACCGCTGCTGCTGAACACAAGCAAACCTGCCCTCCCCATGCCTTGAACAGCTGGCTTCTGCTTCAGCATGTCAGCACAGCTCCTCTCCAGGTGGCAGTGACCTGCCTATTTGGATTACTGCCAGCCTGGCCCAGAAAGGACTTGGATCTGCCCAGATTTATCCCTGAACTGTCATTACACAGCAGCATGGACATCTATGGAGGCACAGGAGTGGTGGGAGGGGATAGTGAAGGGATGCCAGGGATGGATTGCAGGAGACAGACTGCAAAGCTGCACATGTGCAGATGAAGGACCTGAAGCTGTACAACTGCAAGAAATCTCCCTTAAGCCTGATCACCCTTGATCACCCTTGATACACTGCCAAAGATATATTCTTTATATGACACAAGACTTGTCACCATGGCACTCTTATTTCCAGTTGCATCCTTTGGCCTTGACAATGTGCATATGTCTGTATCCCCTCACAAACACTACAGAAGTTATGAGTCAAAGAGAGGAACAGATTTTCATAACAAGACACAAAATGAGGAGGAGCAAACCTGAGAAGTCCCCAAAAAGTGAGCATGTTTGCCTATTCTAGTCCTGTACTCCTCCCGTTACAGGCAACAGCTGCAGACAGGACCTTCTCTTTGGACGTGTTACTCTTCTTTTATACTTATTATACATGGTTTGATCCCAGAAGAGAGATTTTGACAGGCTACTTAATCATTACTGCAAAAGAGGTGCTTTTGCTTAGTACTTCAACCTGTACTTACAAATTACGTAATAATTTATATTTCTTATTTCAAAAATTCAAAATAAAAAATGAAACTGTACTTCAGCCTGAAGGTTGTAATGCTTATTATATGGCTTTAAATAAACAAATATTGTTAACTCACCAGGGAGCTGGCTGGAAAACAAGATAGGAAAAATGTATTCAACACAGACACCTTCCAGCAAAAACTTCAGATCTCTTAGGCAACAGTGCCTGAATGTAATTTTTACTAATTTTATGGTTCCACCTCTATTTCAGTCATTCTAAACCTCTGAGGCTTAATCACATAGGAAGAAGTCTGAGGCTAATAGAAAAAATAAATATCCTGCCTGAAGAATTTAAAGCAACTAGTACAGAGAAAGGCAGGAGGAGTCTGGGGAAGGCAGAGAATCTGCTGGGGCATCAGGAGTTATGCCTGGCCCATCAGAAGTGGGGAAACTGTGGGCATCATAGATAAGCATGAGAAGAGTTGAATGCTTGCAAGTGTTTTTGTTCCTAGTAGCTCTTTTCTGCTGTTAAATATATAAAAGAACAGAAAGCCTGTTCTTTTAGACTGCTGGCTGGATAGCTTTTTGAAAGAAAAGAACACCAGGTGCCTGATTCCACTTGGAGCAGATAAATGTGCTAGCAGGGAGTTTGCTGGAGCCCTGACCTGGAAGGAGAACTCCATCCATCGGCCCCGTAAAAATGCAGGTTAGAGGTTCTCCCATTAAGGGTTTGTATATAAAGACTAAGAAAGGGAAAAGAGGCATTGAGTCCTGTAATTACAACAACAGCATCTGACAAACAAAATCTGCAGCCATGCAAACACAGATAAATGTGCTCTGATATATGATTCTGAGAGAAGCCCTCCTGGACATCTTAGGACTGTTTTCAGATGCTGTTGTACAAGAGCTGCTTTGTAAGCAAGCTACTTGCACTTTAATCTTTCCAGGCTCAACCTACAAGTGTAAAGCCAAGTACTGTTGGGGCTGAGAAAGATCCCAAGATGGGAAAGAAGCTATTGGTGTCCAAAGGTTGCTGCTGCTGTGGCCACAGACAGACTGCACAATAAGCTGTGCTTATATGGGCACATCCATCCATGCTGGAGCACCATGTGGGGTTTTAAAGAGAAGATATCTCATCTCTCTTGCCTGGTTAAATGTGACAGTTTGAATGAAAAGGTAATTGCTGCAGCAAACATTCAGATCAGCTCTCTGTCACCCAAAGAGCTGGGCTGGGAGGTGTGGCACTCCAGAGAAGTTTAGAAACACTGATTATCTGGAGAGAATGACCCTAACACAATAGGACAGAGCTCACAGCAGGACACAGAGTGAAGAGAAATGCTAAGCACAGTTCTAGAGTGGCACGAATCTGGTGTGGTAGTTGTCTCAAAGAAAAGATTCACAGGGAGAAGACAAAATGAATTACAGTGACCAGAGCCCTCAAGTAATGCCAATAAAGGTGAGAGCCTGCTGGGATGTGTTAGCACAACTAAACTGACTGCTCCAACCTCTTCAGCACTGCCAGTCCTCTGGGGCAAAGCAGTGCCTGCTCTCCTGTGTTGCATTTCAGGAAAAGTGCAGCCAAACAGGATGCTCCAGAGTGAGAACACCAGGGCAGAGCAGCACAAACTACAGGTGAGAAAACCACCAGACTGAACAGTCTTCTACTGAGAAAAGGCTGCTGTAGAGAGGTTGATTTTGGCAAAGAACATTTAGGTTATATATAAGGGAAAAAGAGTTTTCTGTTTATATGAGAGTTAATGGAATGGGCTATATAGGGCAGCTAGATTGCAGATTTAAAATAAAATATGATTAGTTAGTGAACAGGATTAAATGTTACAGCTTCCTGTGATGGCAGAGTAAAATTGAAGGGCTTGGACATCGTCTCCAGTTCCAGGTGCTTGTTTTTCCTAAAACCAGTAAAATAGTTATGAGTGCCATTTTGTTTTAAAAACCTTCCAATACAAATAAAATTAGGTTAGAAGAATCAGCTTTCCAGACTGCCAGTGCAGCTTCAGATAATGGGATGGGAAGAGCTAAAAATTCAGATTTAGATCTTGTTTACAAGATTTAGATCTTGCCAGCAGAAGTACTGGCATCCTACCTTGAACAGTGTGTCTTGCAGGCCAACTCCATATGTATGTAATATGCTCCAGGACAGAAAATACTTCTTACCCAAGAAAGTAAGAGTCAGATTGAAAAAAAACCACATATGAACACTTCCCATTTTAGTCTCATCCCTTTACATGATGCAAGAACTCTTTTCTTTTTGCAACAAAAACATTCTTCTGCTAAAACGACCTTGATTACAACCAAACTTGAGGCTAAGCTGAAATTCATTCCGTGTCTTCAGGGAAAAAAACTCCCCACCACAGGAAACCCAGTGTACCAAGGACATGGTCATTTGCTCTTTCCTGAAGAAGCTGCCATGGGCTGGAATCCAGAAAGGACACAGCCCAAATTTAGCAGCAAAACTGCCAGACTGTGAGACATTCCTATCACATTGGTAAAATAATGTGGATTTAAAACATGAGAAAGACATGAGTTACAGGAAGGGGAATTCTCCAACAGCAACAACTGCAGAAAGAGTTCAGTATGTGGAAAGACATTCCTGCTTTCCTGAAGATAACAATGGATGGAAAACAGAAGAAGCAAAGCTCACAAATATTGTTTTAACTTATTGCAAGGTAAGAACAGCCAGGAGGCAAAGACACAGTGGCTGTACAACAGGAATTGCTGCATGAATATTGATTAGCTGAAAATCAGTTGCTGCATTAGTATTGATAAACTGAGAACCAGCAGTGTGCTCTTCCCTGCCTGACAGTGCTCACAGCTCAACACTTGGAGACACAATCTGGACTCTCTATCTCTGCTGCTTTTTATTCATGCCCACAAGAAGTAAGTGTCCTCCTCCTGTATAAAGTGCAGATCCCTCTCTGGTTTCCTCATACACAGTGAGGAGGAGGAGGGGATATGATCAAGGCTTGACTAGATGAATGACTTCACCCCAGCCCAGCAGATCCACCAGTTGCACATCAGGACACAGAACACAATTACCTAGAATAGACACAGGCCAAAAAGCAATCCCAAGGAGCAGCTCATGTGAAGGAATACAGTGGCTTTATTAGGAATTTTCATGACAAGCAGGAAGCAAGCATTTTTGCCAAGATAATCTTATACATCAAATGTTACACAGCCCTTGTGTCTTTGAGGTGTGCTTCAGGCACCCCTGTGACCTAGACTCAGTTAGCACAATTTGCCTCAGTTGCCCCAGCTGTAATGCTACTCTCAGCTGAAACCGCAATCAAACCTCATGCTTGTGAAATGCTTTGAAAATGGTATTATTCCATTTCTTCACTTTGAATATTTCTATAGCAGAAGCTAAAATGTTCATCTTACTACTGTTCCATTTCAAGGACAAAAAGAAATTAAAAGCTTGCAAAGAAAACCGAACCGTACCACTGAATTTTCAGGCTTAGGACTAAAATGTATTTCAGAAAGCTAACAAGGGATTTATCTAAGCATTAATCATTAAAAAGAATTATGCAGAATGGGGTCTTCCAACATGGTACAGAGTGTTTAATGTTGCATGAATTTACACAGTGACTGTTCTGAACAGAGAGGGAGGCACTGATGCAGAGCATCATCTATGAAAATGATTCTAGTGGGATGATTTGTGGAAGTGCATACAAAAGTTCAGAATCAGCACAGTGTATCCAAAACCCAACAATTACTCAAACAGCATTGCAGAGGGCACTCAGTGCTCCTGAGACAGCAGATGGGGAGGGGTGCAGCCCTAAGTTCAGCAAGCTGTTTGGGGACTGTACAGTACTGTTTGAGAACAAAACCACTCTGTTCACTGTTTATAGGAAGAAGTCAGAGCTATTCTCAACTCCCCAGCTCATCATCAAATGTACACACACAAAGCTGCTTGCTGGTCCACTTTTTGATGAGGGATTGAGTTTTAGATGATTTGGGCCACCCACATAAAGATGGTGTCGATACAAAAGAAACATTTATATGAAATCAAAAAAAAGGGCAAGCACAGTCTCTTCACTCACCGTGGTCTCCTGAAAGCCAAACCATACTGCTGACAAGCCAGGCCAACTGTTGGGGTGTAAACTATGGGCATGAATCTCTCGATATCAGAGGTCAGCACTCGGTAAAAAAGCTTCTCATTCCTGTCTTGCAATGTCATAAGAACAATATACCTTTAAAGTAAAAGAAAATAGTTATATATCAGTATTTATGGTTGTTCACAGTTTCACAAAGAGCAGTCGTCGGTTCAGTCAGTATGCACTCAGTTCTCCCAAGCCCTGACACTCCGTTGTGCTGCCATCATGAGCAGATACTTGGAGCAAGTTTTCCCAGAGGGCTTGGCCAGCTCCACCATGCTCAGTGACAGCTCACAAAGACTTGGTAGGGCTGGACATCACACGCACGCACAACCTTAGAACCTTGAAATCTGCATCAAAAGGTGTCTTACACACCTATCAGTATATAATTTTCAAGATCAGCATAGGTATTTGTGACACAGAAAAGCCAATGCAATTGGTCTACAGGGTAAGAGTCCTGCTGCCTCAGTCCCCAGATCAACGGCAGCTGAGAGAGATGGAGATGCAAGCCCTACTGTCCATCACAGCAGGAATCAAACAGCATCTTCCATCAATAACCCTCATGAACAATAGTGGATGCAATGAAAACTCAGAAAGATTAGTCAATGCACATTATTGCTTCTGTTTTCTTTTTATTTTTTCCTATACACTGATGGATTTTTTCTATTTTTTCATTCAGTGTTTTAGTGAATGTATTGATGACCATACAGATGATTACATGCACTACATGTGTTCACTCTACCTTCAGTGCTTGGCTTTTTTCTTGTACCCAAAGTATATGAGAACTCTCCAGTTACGTAGTGGTAGAAAAACGTAACATCAGTGGACCTGTTGGAGCAGGTCCAGAGGAGGGTCACAAAGATGATCAGAAGGCTGGAGCACCTCTCCTATGAAGACAGGCTGAGAGACTTGGCATTGTTTAGCCTGGAGAAGGGAAGGTTCCGGGGACATCTTCTAGCAACTTCTAGTACTGAAAGAGGGACTAAATAAAAGCTGGAGAAGGATTTTTTACAAGGGTATGTATTTATAGGACAAGGGGGAATGGCTTCAAACTGACAGAGGGTAGATTTAGATTAGATATTAGGTAGAAATTTTTGAGTGTGAGGGTGGTGATGCCCTGGCACAGGTTGCCCAGAGAAGCTGTGGATGCCCCATCCCTGGCAGTGTTCAAGGCCAGGCTGGATGGGGCTCTGAGCAACCTGGTCTGGTGGTAGGTGTCCCTGCCCATGGCAGGGGGGCTGGAACTGGATGATCTTTAAAGTCCCTTTAAACCTGAACTACTCTACGATTCTGTTGCTGGAGAGTATGGACAGCTGGAAGAAAGTGACTTAGAGGGAAATGTGTACATTGAAGCAGAATCCACAATTTTTCCTTGAGGCTTTGAAGAACTGACAAGTAAAGGGGAAAGGGAGAGGAAACGTTTTTGACATACTTGTCTAGATCGCTGGATTTGTTTTCAAAGTTTTTCATCACACGAAGGACTTGAACGTCTTGGCTCAGGAAGCAAGGAGGAAGGAGGCCATGAATTCCCAGCTGCAGCCTTTCTTCAAGTGTGAAAGCCATTCCCTGGGAAGAAAAAAGGAAGGCACATTCAAATGGCAGGATATGCACTATCAGGTAGGATGTCCAAAAAGAAAGCAAGCAACAGCATGCAGCCCCTGTGCACCCTGCAGCAAGTGTGAGGTCCAGACCTGCAGCTTCTGGATTAGCTGTCCAACACCAGTAGTGCTTTAATGACTCACATTTTTTTGCCATATGAATTTGGTTTATTTCTATACTGTTTTTAACTTTACAGTATACATATTCTTAGCATTTCCTTCATTTCATACTCTTTTCTATTACTTCATTAGATCATGCCTACCAGTTTCCATGGCTTTCCTGGAAGCTCAGCATACTCCTTTACAGATCACATAACATGTTTAGAACCATAGAATCATTTAGGTTGGAAAAGACTTCAAAGATCACCAAGTCCAACCGTTAACCCAGCACTGCCAAGTCCACCACTAAATTATGTCCATGGTATACCAAACTCATCCACTTCAGTTGCCTACCAGTTTACCACCAGACACAGTTTATTAATGGCATATCAGCAGTGCAGAAGACAGACAGGCCATACAGGATGCTTTCTCAGTGCTAACCTTTTGTTTTAAGTGCAAGTAGCACATAGAGTGCCACAAGCCTTATCAAGTGACCGACACTGTCCCACAGCTGGAGCTCAAGTGCTGGACTTTGTAGAATGACCCTGCTCCTAGATGACAAGGTCACGCTTCCTGGGCAGAAGCCTGAGCATGTCCTGCTCCTGGGCATGCAGGGGCTGATGCTCCAGACCACCAGCAGTGCCCGGTGCTGGACTCAGCCCAATGAACAGCAATGGTAAATACATTCTGCAGTCTGAAGAAGATTGTAACAGTCTTTAATTGATGGTATTTCTTCTATGCTGATAGGAGATTAGACAGCAGGATGGCAGAAAACATTTTCAGGAGTGCCTAAGGAGCTTAAATCCTAATGAAAACTTCACCCATAACTTACCACCTGGTTCATAACTTGATGAACAGCTGGCAGTGAAATATCTAAAATCTGTAATTATTGAACTACATCTACTCAAGCACACAGACACATGGTTGACAAAATATTAATGAGCAGCTTTACGGCTCCATAGGTGTTAAACTGCTGTTTTCTACCATGGATTTAGCATTTCTCTATGACAAATAATTGTTATTATCATTGCAAAAGAAAAACTGAGGATGTATCATGATGAACTCGGATTTTGGCAGCCTTCCCTCCCCTCCTGTTGCTTGTTCCCATCCCTGTGCCATCCCAGTGGTTGTGCCAGTACGAGCATGTGTGCAGTCACATGGTTAATCAGCAAGAGGAAGTACCTGGCTTAAAAATAACTGGGTCACTTGATCTCATAGCAGCTCCCCTGTCTGATGATACCAGAGTTGTCTCTACAGACATTGGCAAACCTGGGCATAGCCACAGGGGACATATGGCTGTGGGAATGAGCCGCCGGAAGAGCCATTCACGTGTAAGTGGTGCAGATGCAGGCAAAAATGTTTGCCAAACTATCAGCAATGCCAAGGAACCTGTGACAGGACAGAAGGAAGGACTGAAACTACTTTTCCTGTTTGCCAGATCCATGCTTTGTACATACATACTGGGACACTCCTTTCATTAGTCAAATGTGCACTAGTGCAAATTAAAAGAAAAAAAAAGTCTTCATGTATTTTAGAAAATATTCAGCCTCCAGGATAGCTGAAAACAGTCATTATCTCACAAGCATTTTCATAGGGTTGTTTTTCTGCTCTGTATCAGGATAGAGTCAAGTATTTTCAAAAAATCTTTGCTGTAAAAGCATAGCAGAGAAGAACTGTTCCTCTTCCATCCAGCAGATGAGGAGTCAGCAGTTGCCTGGGAGGCAGGAGGCCAGGATTTTGCTGCCAAGCCCAAAACCAGCATTGAGATCTCCATGGTCTCTGTTGATGTTGTACCCAGGACATGGCTTTTTCTGCTGAATTGCCTGGTATTTCTGACCCAACTTTTCTTTCTGGACAGGAGAAACCTTCCCCCAAATGAGTTTCATAGCAGAACTGGTATATTCCCACAAGATAAAGTTTGAGTTTTCTAACCATCATTTCTGAATTGAAAAAAAGGTAATAGGTTCTCATCAGAAAATTTGTAATCATCTCCATTCTCCAGGCTGGAGACTTCTGAAATACTAACTAAGATCAACACTGGACATCAGCTCTGCGTCAGTATTTGGCTTTACATTGGCAATATTATATCACAGCAGGATAAATACAGCTACTGTGAATGTCCAAGTTAATCTACAATTAAGAAGTAAAAAAGAATACCATTTCAAACCATTTACTTTCTGTGACCTTTGAACATGGAGGACAGATAATGGGGGACAGAAATATTTGGCAGTAAATACTCTACTTGCTTGTCTAGAGAAAGTCACATCACAGGCTGGCCGATCAGGGTGTCAGACCCAATCCCTGCTCCTACCCTAGAACAGAAATGAAGCTAGCAAACAAAGTAAAGCAGCAGTGGCTACTCTTCTGAAAGGGGTAGAAAAGGCTGAAGCACAGCATCCAAGGCATTTCTGTATCCAACCACTGAAAATCTTCTTGCGGTAATATTTCAGTAGGAAATAAAGTCCATTCAGTGATTTTCCACACAATAAAATAGTGAGAAGTTTTAATATTTCATCAAATGGTCACACATCCAATACAAGAAAAACTTTCTGTACTTCAGCTGATTTCTATTCAAAATAATGACAGAAATGACAGCCTGGATGGCCACTGTAGTAACCCATTCTTGTTTTCTGGTGGGTTGGGCTCTGCCTGAATGACGTCTCCAACCATCCCGCAAGACCAGAGCAGCTCAAACTGTTTAAACACAACCACAGTTGTGCTGTTAACAGTCCAAGGCTAAGCATGGCAATAGTGACACACAACATCTCTAACTCACTGCAGTTCTGCATTTATCTGAGCAAGCTATACCAGTATAAGCATCTTCATACTGGAGCAATCGCAAACACATGTGGTGAGGAACTTGCTGCCTTCACAGCCAGTTAAATCTCCAAAACACTTTTCAGTACAGAGCTGGTCCATCATCCAGTGCCTCTGTGGCAGGGTTGGGAGCAGAAAAGAAATTGCCAGCTCAAACATTAAGGCTGCTTTCTGAAGTTTCTTTGAAGGCCTAGGAGTAGGACCCCATGGTGAGGTGGTTATATTCACTGAAACAGCACAGCGTGAAATGAATCTGGAAACACATTCTGCCCCAGATCAAAAGCTCAAATTCACTGAGGTATTGCTATGTTTAAGATTAAAGCTTCTAGGCTTGGATTTTTTTTTAAGACTGCCTGAAAGCCATATTGTACCTCTCTTTTTCTGGTCTTGAAAGGTCTAATGATTAGATGATGAGCCACAACCTTGGCTAAAGCCAGGTGCTCCAATTCAATTTTAAATGTATTGGAAGTGAGTTGGCATGGAGAGGGCAGATGCTATGTGACTAACCAAAAACAAAGGCAAAAATATCAGCTGCCCACAAGGCTTGACACTACACAGGGGCTAAGTGAGGGGGTTTGTTCTGAGAAAGGCTTACTGCAAAGAACCTCAAATGCTTCTGTTTTCTTACTGCTGACAACACCACGTCTGTTATGCAGCAGGTACTTCTTTGCAGTTCAATCCCATAAAAGCCACTTATTTCAGAAACTGAAGGGTGAAGCCAATTCCCAGATAATGATTCGTTTTATCACAGCCTGCACTTTCTAGCAGTGAGAAGGGGGTGTTTCACTCAGGGCTGGATACAAGCAGGAGGAATGCTAGCAAGGCTTGTGTTTATAATTTACTTGTTATAGATCAGTCTTCTGTAGGTGGGAACAAAGACACAAATAATAGCTCCTGGTATCAGAAAACTGTTTTTAATCTAATAGGTGCCTAATCAAGGGCTGAATTATGCTTTACCTAGTGTAGAACACTCAGAGTCCAGTGTAGCTCAGATAATCTCAGCTCCTGAGCATCTTTTTGAAGCAAAGCCTTGGCTTACTGCATCTATCCATATCCATGTGCTCTAGAGAGGAATGAGCAGCCACAGCACAGGGAGGGCTGTGGGACTTCTTGGATGACCAGACCAAGGGATTTATGCAGTTTGTACAGTCCCAGGCCATTGCCCTCTGTGATGCTGGGACTCTAGCTGCAGTTCCCAGGAAACTTTTGGGACCACATCCCTCATCCATGCAAGTGACAGCTGCTCTGGCAGTCTCTGAGCAGAGTAAACAAGTGAACATCTACAACCCTTTGGCAACAGTCCATGGAACTGGGAACTTCCTAGTCTGACTAGAGCAGAGGGCTGGAAGGGCACACAGGGGAAATACAGACACGCAGGGATCACCACTGCAGGCTGCAAGAGCAGGTGCAGTAATCTACATCTCCTTTGTCATTAGTGTGTTAACAGCCAGACTAGGGAAGACCTTGTAGTCAGGGAACTTAACAAGCTCATTCTATAGAGATTTTTCCTGTAATATGTTTTCCATAGATATTTGCACCTGTCCAGTTTTACAGGTGGGATGTACTTGGACTATCTGCAAACAAAAGTTCCTCCCATAAGGGGTCAGCACCAGAAGCTAAACTAATCCCCACTGAGACTGCACGTGGGCTGGGGAGCAGAGACCAACAGTAGAAAACATCCATTTTCTATACAGAAAGATTTTTCTACAGAGCTCAAATCCTACTGTGACCTCCTTGACTCCAACTGACTCGATAAGCTTCTTCACAGTGCTCCTTCTCAGCTTCTCAAGCTTCTCTTCCTGATGTGGATGGACTGACAGGCACTGCATTCCACCCTGGAAAAGCTGTATCAAAAATATTATTTGCATAAAAAGAGTGAAGGAGGGACATCAGAGGGGCAATCCTTTATTTTCTCATTTTAAAACTCTTGTAGCTTCATATTACCTTTAATTTGGATGTGTTTGTTCTCTTAAGCTTGGGAAAAACCCAAACCTGTGATGCTTTGAGATATGGGGAAGATATCTCTGAAACCTGGAAAGAAGAATCCCCTCTGTGCCTTCTCAGCAGTTATTGCTGGACAAACCTTTTGCTGACTGTGATTTCCAAACTTTTCTCACAGTGTCTATTCCTCTTTCTGAGTTCACAGTCACTAGTTGGAAAATCCCTCACTCTCAGCCATCCCCTTTGCTACAAAATGATATAATAGTGGATTGCTAATCCTTTCATATTGTTCTTCCTTCCTTCCCACAGAGCCTGGGAACACTATTAAAAACTCCAAGACAAAGATAATTAAGCAACTCAACTTTGTGTTTGTTTTAGTTCCTGGGGAACCATCTTTAATGAGGTCCTCTAATTCAATTATAACATAAGTTGTCCCTACTATTAATGAGGTTTTACCAGTAACTCTTTTGTTTTGTGCAAATAACCTTTTTTCACTGGATTACATTTCTATTATTCTCCTCAGTGACTTTTGATTTACACCAACGTAAGACTGAGCAGAACTGGAACACAACAAAGTCCCTGTGTCAGAGGGACCTGATGCTGCACAGTTTATCTCACAGAAGCAAAGGCTTTCCTGGTGAGGACATTCCTGATGCAAGATGTGACAGGGTCCCAGGCAAAAAGGAGCAAAGCTGTGCTGCTCCCATGTCTTTGCAGGAGGTTTTCTTCAACAAATAAAACTCATATGACAAATGTCTTCAGGGATTTATTCATTAATCCATAGGAAGAACTGCAGTGCTAACTCCTCAAGCCCTGAGCTGTGATGTCAGACTTTGGGGTGCAGCTCTATACCAAAGTTAGTAGAGAACTCATTATAATTTCCTGCATTTGTCAGCCTCCAGGGCAGCAATTTGTCCTCTGTATTAAATAAAAGAAAAAAAATCTATATGCTAAACACCTTATTTGTTTTGTCTGCAAACAAGATTCTGTTGCATTGAGAAAAACAGATTTTTAAGAGATGAATGAGACAAACTTCCCCAAAGAACAGTTTGTTTGGCACACTTGCTTCTTCCCACAAAAACAATGTTAAGATCCTCACAAATTTCTCACCAAGCCAATGGAAATATTTCTTTGGCTCCATGCAGAGATAGATAAGTCTGACATTTCTTTTGATTTTGACTAAATTCACAAATGTGTTTACATGCATCATGTGTCTAAATAGAAGTTTCAGTGTCTTTTGCTAATGGAGAAGAGTAAAATCACTTCATGGAGAACGACTGCCATATACAGAAAAATTAGGTGACATGGGCAAGAAAAACCCCTGAGAAATCCTGAGAAGTTATTAGGAGTAATAGAGCAGCACAGAATCCCAAATGGTGGGGGACACATGGTGCATGCAAACAACAGAGTAGAAGACTATTCCTGCCTGGATCACCCCAAATCATGAAGCAGCTGCTGGTTTCCTTCTCCCACGTAGCAGAATACTATAGAGAAGGGTGGCCTGATGGAGTAAGCAGTAATGGGGACATTGGGTTTTGGGCTTCCACCAAGCTGTTGGGCAGAATCCTGAGGCAAACCCCAAATTCTCAGCCCCCCACCAAAAGTATCCCATGCAATCCTGGACCACAGATTCCAATGGATTGCTCCTCCTAACTCCAAAGCAAATGAAGACCCCCTGGTGTCTCCCCCACTTTATTCCCAGTCTCCTTAAGTAATTCCACATCAGTTTTACACCTGCAACTGTGATACCTTTTCATGCCTGTTAGTGAGTGAAATGGGTTAGTCCAGCATAGAAATGGGGAAGCTCACAGTCCACATGCCTATGTCTCAGCTAAGGGGGAAGCTATTGTTTCTTCTCATGAGGAAAGAGGGCAGGGTAAAGTCAGTTTTGGCAGGCAGTTTGCCAAGCACTAACCCCAATATTTCAGTTACTGTGATGTCGGAGACACTTTTCTCACAAATATAAGGTTGCCACTAGACAGGAAGAATTCAGCATAAATGACAATGCTTGCATTCCTAAGCCTATGAAAACCAGCCATCATCATCAATTTGAAAGAGCAAGTATGTCTGAGAAGAAAGATCAAGGCAATTATAAGGTTTAAATGTGATCCAAAACATTAGGAAAATACAGTTTTAAAAGCCAGTTTTACAATGTCTGGAAACTTCTCCCTTTGTACATGCAGCTGATCATGTGAATTGTGGTTGCATACAGTTTGTGTCTGGTACTATTGAGAGCACTAGCTTCCTTTTGAGGTCCCAGTAAATGATGAAAAATGAGACTTGTGCACTTACTGCTTGCACACAAACTGCACCATGCTGTAGGTCTGGAGGGTGGGAGCCTCTCTGCAATTTTTATCTCTTTTGCTGTTGCCACCCCAGCAAATGGGGTCGCTCCAAATGTAGGCTGGAGCTGGATGACAGCTCATGGATGATCACTGATGCTGTATTTGGTTAAACACCACTGAACAGCACTGCCTTGGCCCTGCAATCAGCTGTTTCACAAGAAATCGTCTGGATGGAAGCTGAATCTGAATGAAACCAAGAGTAGTTTTTTTACTAACTTTACCAGATATGTTTTCTCCACTGCACCATTCCTATGTCCTTATCACTGCCCTCCTTCACATGCTGCTTCTACCAAAGCTCTGTAGAAAGGAACCATGGCAGCAGCTCCTTGAGCACTACCAGATGTTCTTCACACATCCTTGTCTAATGCAGGAGAAGCAGGCTTGGCTCCCGAACCACAATTCTGACAGCTGTGCAAGGAGATCTAACATAAGTCGGCTTCAGAGCATTTGAGATGTTTACAAAACATTCAGATACCCTTTCAGATAAAGGATTCTAGAGAAAGGCAATGTTTTCTTCTAAAATTTAGGAACACAAGAAATAGAAAAGGCTCTAACTAAGAAATTTGCCATCTTAGTAAAACAAACACAATAAAAAAAAAGCTCTGAGCTCTCATTTAATGATACAACCACAACTTGAAAGCAACTAAATATGCAGGTAAACACAGACCACCCCGCAGGAAATCTGTGTGAACCTCCATTTCCTATCTGATCAATTTATTCAACATTTGTTTTTCTCTCGCTGCTTCTGCAGTCCTGCATGGCAAGGTCTGTGATGGAACTTCAACCCAGGCAGCTTATGCTGGGGCTCAACAGAGAAACTGTCCCCCAGAGCAGTGCCCACCAGAGGCCTACAGCAATCTCAAGAGTGTCCAGCTTCCCTCTGGAGATCTTTGTGCAGTCCTCATTTGGCAGCTCACCTTAGAGTTTAGCTGTGCTCTGTGCCATGGTGATATTTTTCTTCCCACTTCTCAGCCTTCCACAGACTCAACCCTCCAGTGGTTTTGCCTCTCCAGGCATTAAGCAAATTGCTTCCCTCTCTTTACTCCAGCATTTCTATGGCTGCATTTCACAAAGCCCCTTTTTAGGACTGACAGGTAGCTAAAGCTGTATATATGCACACACACAGATATGTGTGTGTGTGTGTGTGTGTACACATATACACAAACCCTTAGCCCCAGTGCACATCCTTTTCCAACCCAGCCTCCAGCCAGTCCCAAAATGATCTCCGTGCTGACCTCAGGGGCCTGTTGCTTTGCCAAGCACGTGTTTTTCCTAAGCACACATGGGCCATCTAACTGTCCAAACTACTTTTGGCACCACAAGGAGCGTAGCTGGCCCACCATGACTACCCTCTGACACGTCCCCTTGTCCTCCTTGTCTGAATCCTTTACTTCAAATTTTTTATTCTTTTTTATACATAGAGGGAAAAGGAAGATGCACGATGTGCTCACATACATGCAGTCTGACCCTCTGTCTCCAGCTCTCAACACCTTTGTGTGCACTCTCCCTGCTATCTTTGTTTACTGCCAGCTCAATGTGAGCTGTTGCTAAATTCTACACAGTTGGACGCTCAGCACTCGGCACACTTGGCCCTAACACCGAAGCATCTGGGCTGCAATTTCTACAGTAACACAATACAAAACGATACATCCTTTCTATCAGACTTCCCCTTCAGGACCTCTAAATATTCTTCCAATTATACAGTCCTTTTATTTTCCATTTTCTTTGCTCTTCAACGTTTCAGTTCTACTGTTTCCATATGGTATGAGTAGACTATATCCAAATATTCCAGGTGACAAAATAGCACTAATTTCAAACAAGTGCTTTAATTTTTATCACTTTCTCAAGACTGAGCTTAACCACTTCAAGTTTCAAAAGCACATGCTGTATTAGAAAGATATTTTCACTAAACTATAAATCAAATACCTAATAAAGTTCCTGAGATTTTTTTAAAAAATGTTTAAAAATTAAACTCCCATCCTCCTTTTCCAACTGTTTTTAATCAAGGACAGTATGAAATAAGTTATCCAAGTTCAGAATGAAAAAAAAAAAAAGCAAGCAAAATTACTTTGAGATGAAATTTGAAGATTAAACCCCTTTTGATTCCTTGAGCTGTTTGACAAACATTTTTGTGGGACAGCAATTGCAGCAAGATGTTATGAAATATTTATGTCAGTCTGTAACATGCGTGACCACATGTTGGTCAAGACAGCTGAACTGTTCATTATTGCTAGGAAGCTGTAAATCACCCCTCTGGCAAACCTTCACATGAGTTTCGAAATAAATTGGTTCTGTTCTTGATCCCATTAGATGCTATAGCTTAAAATGCAAATAATATTATTGTTGGCATGGCTGCTGCCTGTCCACCTCGGCACAATTACTCCAGCCTGTCCTAGCTTAGACAAGTATTGTCCAAGGCCAGCGCAGCGGCTTCCTTCCTCCAGCAGAACGTCTGTTCCTCTCTACCCAAACAATTTGGCTAAATGACACAAAGTGTGACTGCAGTCAGGGTAACAAACAGTCCAGGCTTCTTGAATACACAAGTGTTATACCAAAATAATTTGATATATGGATGATAAGGTGAAGGCATTGGCTGAAGCATTGATTTCACTTGTGCACCTTTGTCAGGAGACACCAATCAAACTTTCAAACCTGCTATTCAGAGTGGGGTTTCAACTTAACAGTACCTGCCTTGCTAAAAAGGGATGTTGCAGGGTGGGGAACATTTGAGGCAGAGCCAGAGTCTGCAAATATGGGAACACTGACATGATTTTCACTCATGACCTGCCATGAAAGACCTGTATGCAGGGCATGTCTTTGGGAATAGACCCCTCAAACTCAGGTTTGAGGCTACGGTTTGGATTTTCCTCTGCTTGGCACAACAGTAATGCAGCAACACCAGAGTAAAGCAAATGTAAAATGATTTTTAACTTCTCGGTGTTTGAAATAAATGAAGGCCTGGATAGTCAGAGCTGAAAAGTTAGATGGAGACCTTATATTGGCCTTTAAAAATATAAAGGATGCTTATTGGAAGGATGGGGACAGGCTTTTTAGAAGGGCTTGTTGTGATAGAAAGTTAGGGGTTTTAAAATGTAAGAGGGTAGGTTTAGATTGGACATAAGAAGACTTTTTTTTAGAGCAACTTTGATACTTTTTTACAAGGACATGTAGTGATGGGAAGAGGGGTGATGGCTTCAGACTGAAAGAGGGCAGGTTTAGATTAGATACTAGGAAGAAATTATTTCCTGCAAGGGTGGTGAGACACTGTAAAAGGTTGCCCAGAGAAGCTGGGGATGCCCCATCCCTGAAAATGTTCAAGGCCACCTTGGATGGGGCTTTGAGCAACCTGTTCTAGTTGGTGACATCCTAGCCTACGACAGGGGGCTGGAACTAGATGATCTTTAAGGTCCCATCCAACCCAATCTAAGAGTCTATGTTCTGGGGAAAACAAGGCTCATATTCACCATCAGTATGATTTTGGCAGTTGTCAATGGCTATATGGAGTTTTATGATATCCAGCATCTTCCTCCTGGGCCTGAAACTCAGATGCAAGAAGCTATCACACTATCTATGAAATCTGAGTGAGAGAGCACTCCTGCTAAACCATTACATTTAGCATTGAACAAAACCTAACAAATCACACTCTGCTTTGTTATTCCTCACAATAAAAGCATGGTTGTCATATGTACATACATGTACATATGGCATGTGTTTTGTGTGTTTACAAAAGCTTTGTCTTCTGTCCCATCAGTACACAGAAGTGCTGACTTTTCCAGGTCAGTCACTAACCAACATCACTCACTTCCTGGCAGTGTGTCTGAATTGCTGCCACAAGGCAGCATTCTTTCCAAACCCAGGAGAAGAGGTTGGCATTCCATTACTGATCTTGATGAACTAAGGATTGTCTCAGAGGGAAGTTGTGAAGCTGAGAGGCACCCCAGGGACTTACGGAACAGTTATTTAAGAGTGCACTTACAGCTACATCAGCAGCCTCTTCAGTAAATAAAAACCATAGGCTGGAGAAAAGCCCATGAGCCAGAGATGGAATCCCAGTCCTGGTACCTGTGTGGGCAAACAGGATTTCTCAGTGCAGCTCTCTAATAGTATGCAATAGTCAGGAGGAAGCCAGTGGGGGATACTGCAGCCTCCAGAGCAGGGTCAGCATTGCCCCAGGAGCTGACTTGGTCTCTCCAAGGGGAGTTCCCAGTCACTTGGACATTAGCATTTCCAAGCTCAATTACATTTCCATTCGTAGAGCAGTTTCTACTGTTTTATTACAACACAGATGTAGTATGCTTATTCTGTGCTCTCTCTTTTCTGATTTTCTTTCACAGAAAATGCAAAGAAGTTAAGTGGCAGAGGAGATAACGAATGACAGATTATCTCGTGGCTGTTGCTATTTCCAGGATGTATCACTCAGAGCTTTCAAAAACGTCACTGAACATTTTGTTTGGGCTGCAGTACTGACACACTGTCATCGTATTTCCTCTGATGACTTCCTGAAGCAACGTTTTTGTTTTTTCTAGCTGATATTAGATATGTGTGTGCCAGAAGCTAAGGAAATGAACACTGTTAGTGGCAAGACTGCAGGATGAATGTGATTGCTGCTTCAGCACAAAATAAAAAACACTTACACTAAAAGTTGATTATTTTCAGTTATTAGTAACTTGTTATAAGTACTTTCATGGTAGCATTCTCTGTACAAATAATATCAGTAATAAAGAAAGATCATCCTTCAGACAGTTCCTACACATCTATTGCTCTAGGCTGTGTTAGGTGACTTGGTACACACTGATTTGTAAGATTACAAAATCACTCCATCTGGCACAGAGTGGTGACCTGCCCCCTTTAGGACAGTGGGTGTTGTGAGTCCCTCAGCTTTCTGTTCAAGTGTACACACTGTTTTCCAGCCAACAATGTTAAACCTTGTTTTTTAAAGAAATCAGTCTTTCAAGGTGCTTCCAACCCATACTAAGATTTAGTGGACTGAGCCTTTGGATACAGACTGAATTTTGACTTAGAGCTTGATCTCTGAACCACCACAACGTCAGGTGTGCTGATACAGGTCAGAGACCACATCCCAAGATAAACCATGTGCAAGCTTCAGTTGTCAAAGATATCTAGCTCTGGAAGACACTTTCAGAGAATGCCAAGAAGATCCTGGGTGTGACCTTCCAGAAACAACCAAAAGCCTTTCCCTTCAGCAACAGTACCCCTAACAATTCAAAACAACCTTTTATTCCTAAAGCCCTGTCAATTCAACTCCCCAGAAACACAAAGCACAACAGAGAGCTTAGCCACAGATGGAGTCTGGACTCCTGAAAGGAAGGAGGGTGGTGTCTCCATGTCTGAGTCCCACAATCAGTGATACGAAGTCTAAAGATGAGCAGTTGCTTTGAGCAGTTGCCTGTCTAAAGACAAAAGCACTGAGTTAATCCTTCTGCTAGAATAAATTTTAAAAATTAAATCTTTAAAACCAATTTAGAAATTTGCCTGAAAGCCATCTCTTCTGCCCGAGGCTTGCAGATTTGTTCTGAGCTTAATGCAGGCCTTCACTCAGCAGCAGGCTGGGGTGGAAATGATGAAGCTGACATTTAGACCTGGCAAAATCAAACCCTGTATGTACTGAAACAGGAAGCAAAGTGGATGAAGCTTCCTCTGTTCCTTAGCCAGAGAGTCTGGCTTAGCACTCAGCCTAGCCCTTCTTTCCAGCTTAAGACAAATTGGACTCCAGTGGTAAAACCCTGTCTCCACACCAAAACTTATGTTGAATCCAGAGCAGATCTGATATGATAAGTCTTTGGAATTTGTTTGCTAGACAAAAACATAAATGTAAACAACAACAATTACTCCATTACTATTAAAAAATAAAACCTCCTTTAAGTGAAAGTTGAAGCATGGCAAGACATATCAAGGTTTAATCATACTAAACCTGCAAGGTCCCGTGAAGAGGAGGGTGTAGGACTCAGTAATCCTTTTGGGTAGCTTCCAACTAGAGATATTATATGATTCTATGACCTTACAGACTTAAGGTTTTTAAAATAAATGTAACTTTTGTAGCAAAGAAATGTTGCATTTTTAAGCTACATGTCTAGGATGAAAATCTCATGCTTTTTAAGTTATGCAGAAGCAACAGAGTCAAATTCAGTATCAGGTGCTGGATGTAACAAATGCCAATGAAGTGCACTCTTGCAAACACAAATCTTTTAATTTCTGCTACTCTGAAATGCCCTCAACTTAGTGCCTTTGGATTTGAATTTAGGTAGCAGGTACAATATTTTCTCTCTATTTAGGATAGCCACAAAGTTGGAAAACCAACTCATATTTGATAAAGGAGAACTGGTTTTCCTTCACCATTCTTTTACTAGGAAGAAGAAGAATCAAAAATAAAATCCATTTAGTCAAAATAAAAATGAAATTAAAATAAAATTTCATTTTCTTCATGAAAACAGAGAGCTACTTTCCAGGAGCATTTAGGTACTTGTAGATGCATGAATACACCTACTTGGATTATCAAAGATATATTAATATGTCTCTAATTTGCATTGTGTTCAGATCCCAGAGATTTAATATAGTTCTGCTTAAATACTTCCACAATTCTGACTGAAAAGATAATAAGATACAACATATTCTCTATTGGCTGTATTTTATTTATTTTATAAATTAGCTTTTCTCATAACATTATTCTGAGAGGCTGGGTACACCCACACATGCACACAAAAAACGAAGCCATAAAATTCTATTTAGAAGAGATCTCTAATTTCTAGCCAAATAGCCCTAATATAAAATTAGAGTAAAAGCATCTGGGAAAGGAAAAGAGAATACATGTGTATGGATCTAGACAAGATATCTGGCTGCTCAACTGAAAACAATGTCTTGGGGCTGTCTTCTGATAACAAGAACTTGCTTACAGACAAACACGTGCATAAGCATTGCCAGCCAAGGATAAAGAACATTAAGGAAGATAAAGACAAAATACAAAATCAGGTTTCCTGCATGTTACAGGTCAGACCTCAGTGAGCCAGTACTTCTCTCCAGATCATTTACTCCAGCAGGATGCTCTTTCTGCACCACAGTGTGGTAACTGGTGAGTTGTTTTTGCTACAGGGGTTCGCTTTGTTAAGGGGGCTACATGAGTTTTTCTAGATGTACAGTTTGTTGGACAACCAAGTTCCTCACCCTCTAATTTTGAGACCTCCTCTTCAGTTTCCAAGGCTCAGAATGTCCCAGCTTATTAAAAGGATGTGCACGTGCGTGGCATTGATAATTTTGTTAACTAGTCCAGAATCAGTAGGAGGTTAGTGTCCCTAACAAAAGCGCTAAAGGTAAAATGGCATTTTGGGAAAGCCTCTACCAGTTGATTTCTTCTACTTAACCATGAACAAACAAAAAGAAAAAAAGAAGTTAAAAGTGAATACACAACACATTTTTCATATGGAGCCATGTAAATGTATCTTTTCTGTAGATTTTGTTTGTTTAGAGGAAGATAAAATGATGTGCAGGTATTAAAATTGTACCGAGGAAACAGATGTACTCTGTTAATGTGGTTTTGTCAGCAAACATTTGATTACTTGGAGCTTTCTTTGGAGCCTGGAGCAGAGCCAGGTGGTTACTAGTGGTGGCACTGAAAGAAGAGGAACACGGTGGAAGTCAGTCACCAGAAGAGACCTTTTCTTGCTTGTGCTTTGCCAAGTTGCTTGACAACGTGGCTGATGGAAACAGCTTCTTTTCATCAGTTACAATGCGATTCTTTCAGGCTCTTTCTCAGCTCAGCCTTATTGTCAGCCCTGTACACAGGCCAGTGCTGAGTTCTGCAATGAAGTCACCATAGAAATGACATGCTGAGCATGTACTGACCTCCCAACTGTGTTTCCTGCTCCTGAAATAAATTTGAGCTCAGTTATTACGGCGCCTCTGATTTAATAATTGGCTTTTGGGAGACACTCAGATGCTTCAAATGGAATCTTTTCTTAGGGTCAAATCCTGTCTCTATTGTAGCCTATGGGAATTTTGCCATTGGACTTTAATGAGACAACAATTTGGCCATTAATCCATGAAAATTTGCTACTCTAGTTCACACTGCCCTCCCATTTAGGACCCTGTTGTTCAATTCACTCTGAACCAGCTTGTTTTCACTTTCAAGATAATTGTGCAGACTAAAGAGTAATTCAAACAACAAATTCAGCAAGAACAGGCATTAGCTGCATTAACTGTATGGCTGCTGGCTTGACGCTGCTAAACCCCACTGCAGAATCTTCCTGAACCTGCTAACAGTCACTAAGTCACTGAAAATTCCAACAGTTTCAACAAAAAGACAATAAAAGCACCATAAACAAGGAGTTTCTATGGTGCACAGCCTAGGACCATGAATATCTTTCACCTCCAAGAGAGAGGAGCAAATTCCTTAGGTCAGGAATCATCCATGATCAAATTCTCTCTAGCTGTATATGAGGGCTCACTTTACTGGGAGTGTACCTTAGGGCAGACCTTCCAAACGGCCTCTTGCACATCCTGGCTGACTGCTGTAAGTTTCTGTCTACCATAACATATTACATTTTTGTAGTCTCGTTTGAGTTGTGGGTCTCTGATAATCTTCAAGCAAGATACAAATGCTCATTTAGAAATGTCTGTACAGTGCTGTTCAGCAGACTTGTGTTCTTAACCACTCTTCACAGACTTGCTTAGAAGCAATTCATGGACTCCTGGGGCTCACAGATTAAACACCAGTGGTACAGAAAATACTGCAGATTTTCAGAGGTGACCAAGATCACAGTAACTACCACTAATTTTAAGTCTGTTACATAACTTTTCCTACCTTAGCAATTGCCCATCGCTCTTGTTCACAGCCAATTCAGACTTATACTCCTGGACTTCATTCCTATGGCATTTTGCATCACCTAGAGAAACACCTTTATAAATACAATGGCAGATATCTCTGTGTGGAAGAGGGTTGAATGAAAGAATATCTTGTTTTCTGTGTCTGTGGTTAATAAAACAGCATTTGTCTCCTGTTGCCTCTCATCGATCCTGTTTAAGTGGTCTGGCACGCTCTGAAAATACACAAGGGGTCTATTATGTACAGGCAGTAGGTACAGCAGGTTTCACTGGACTGTAACTGATTTGTTTCAGATGAAGGGATGCTGTTAACCACCACTGTGAATATAATTGCTTAGTTGATTTCCACATTCTTGTCATTGTTGGCCTGGCTACTGCAAGAACAAGCTGGTGAGGAATTCCCTAATGCTGGTTAAAAAAAAGAAAAGGAAAAAAAAGGAAGTCTTCAGGTCAAACCAGGAGTTCATCCAGACATGCCCACACCAGAGGCAGTATAAATATGCCTTTTCACCGCTTCACTGCTGTTCCTTTGCTCCTTCTTTAGACCAGAACCAACTCCAGGAGGAGAGATCTTCCAGGTGAAGAAGGAAAGGGACCTTTGCATATGGCCAAAATACTGAGGTGCCACCTGCGAGCGAGCTCTGGGATGACCAATATCTGATTCCTTCTATGACACGTGGCAGGGGGCTCAGAAGCCTTTAGCAGACTTGCAGTGCTGGCTGTTGCTCACAGTCTGTCCTCACACAAAGCACAACTCTGCTCCTGATGTGTTGCCTCTGTAGATGTCCTGTGCTGTGAAGTTTGTGGGAAAGCCCCCAGAGTTCAACTGAAACCAGAGCTGGGTGCTTCCACCAGGCCATAAAGAAAAGCCACAGTTAATTCATCACACAGGGTCCTAGTGGTCCTGTATTTGGTTCTCTCCCCTCTCACGGGCTCAGACCACAGTGTTTCCACCATGGAGTCTGGTAGCACCTGCAGCCTCCACCAAAGACTGATACCTGCCTGTGCCAGATATTATATGTACACGGGGTCCATGGGTTCTGGTCTAAACACTGTTGAGCAGCAAAGCACTCAGAGAGGGAATGTTACAGGGAAGGTATTTGCAAAGGTGTAACTGGAGAAGTCTGGTAGTCCACAGGTACTGGGGATCCAGGTGACCTTAACGTCTCTCTGCTGCCAGTTCCCATTATCCTTCTAATCTAGATTCTTTGGATTTTTATTAATTTTGTCTCTCTGATAGAAAACTCACCTGCATATCCTTCCTCCCCTGATTTATTCTTTCCCAATCACCAGAAACTAAGGCTTTCTGTTTTTACAGAAGCTTTTGGACATGCTTTTTTCCTCCATCTGACATGTAACGTCAAGCACACACATAATTCTTTGTAGACTGGGAGTCCTAGGATTGCTTTCTTACCTTTTTACTTATCTCCCTTATCATTATTATCTAAATATGGGGTGTATCATATTATTTATTTCTCAGTAAAACTCCTTGGAAAATAACATGGAAACACTATCATTTATAGCATTTTGAACATTTTACTTGGTTTCAGTGATTAACCAACATAAATTCTCTTTAGGAAAGAAACTAAACCAAAACAAAAAACCACTGTGGTGAGACAGCCCTTTATAGAAATGGCCTGGCAGTATTTAGTGTTGAGAACTGTGCTTGCAGGCATTGCTCACCAGCAGCACAGACACATAAGCTCAATGCACTCCAGGTACCAGGAGAGGACTGTGACTTGCAGACTGACTGAAAGAACAGCAGCCTATTTCTTTTCAATAAATGCAAAGGTGTTGTTCTGGACTATGAACAAGCCCTCAAAAACCTTCATATTAGAATATCCCATCTCATGCATCACAGCCTTAGGGCCTAAAGCACAGGGTAAAAAAAGATACAGGATATCAAAACAAAAGCAATGAAAAAAGGTGGGCTCTGTGCCAAAGAGACAACTGGTACAGAGAGGCAGGAGACAGCAGAGGAGCAGTACTGATTAGCACAATGAGCTTCATCCTCAGCACAAGCCTCGCAGTACTCTCAGCACACCCGCTGCCAAGTCAGTAAGTCAGCTCAAAAATATTTGTTATGTTAAAGTAATCCTCTGTGCAAGTCATTTTAGTGGAGGATGACATTCGTCTCGGAGGTAAAACACAAAGGATCTTTGGCTGAATTCTTATTGTGAGTGACACGAAGAAAAACCCCTCTCCATAAGACACCCATTTATTGCCTATGGCCCCATTGAAACGTCTGCATAGAAAATCAGGCTACTCCCATCGAGCTGCATGACACCCAGCTGGGCATGCCGTGCAAATGAGGAGCTCACAGTGCCAGCTTTGGCAGTCACCAGGCCTGCTGAGGACAGACATGGCTAAGCAGGACAATCATCCTATAGCATAACACAGTCAAGGGATGCTTCCTTGGAGGGACAATACTGAGCAGACCCTATGGATCTATACAGCAGAGTGGAAAAGAGAGCATGTTGTTCTTTGTAAAAGCAAGAAAGACCGAGGAAGAGATGCTCCAGATTTCTGTCTTCATGTAATTGGGATGCATTACCAGCTGCAGGAGGTAAGTAACCAGAATAAATTATTGCATCATTAGCTACCTAACAGGCAACTCTTGCTTTCAGAATTAATTGGGTGAGCCAGGAAAGGCAGAATAAAAGTAGACAATGACACTGTATGAGATGTTTTCCTTCTAATACCATTCAGTAGCAGCATCAGACCACCCCCATCTGAAGGCTGTAAGTAAATGTTTTGGAATGGCACTACAGCAAAGGGTACAGATGGCTCCTAGCAATATTCCATCACCAGGGACCTTGTCTTGAGTCCTATTACATTCTTTCACATATTTTGTGAATACAACACTGATCCTAAAAATCTGATGTGCAGTAAATAATAAGTTAAAAGATTAACTCGTTTTCCAAATAGCTCACTTCCCATATACATTTTACTGCGAACACAAAGGCATTTCAGCTTTCTGGCACTGCTGCCATGCAAAGTTCACAAGCTGAATTTCATGGTCTGTGTCTGAAACGTGCAAAATGACTTTTCAGTTTTACTGCATCAAAGGGAAGTTTCTCCAGACTGCAGAAGTGCAGTCAAACATGGATGTTTAGATTCAGCCTCACAGGAAGGGCTGAGAAGCACACACAAAGCACGCTCCTGCCAGCACAGCCCTTCGGGGAGGTCACAGGCTAAAGGTTTACAGCACTTTCCCTAAAACAGGAAAGGAATGAAGTCATTGTTTCTATACTGGACAAAAAGTTAAAGAAAGACTCAAAGGCCAGGCTCAGTAAGCAGATGGAACCCACTAAACAGTTGGTAAACTTCCTTCTCTCCTTGAACTACCATGGCACCTTTGGGGGACATCTCTGCTAGTGAGACCTGGAGCAGTTGTTTTGGAGGTGGTACCAACAGAGCAAAATCCTGTCTAAATAGGCTATAAAGGATAGGAAGTCCAGCTTCCAGGTCCAGGCACATAGCAGGGAACAAATGTGTACCTGCCAGATAAGCAATGATTTTGAGAGATGTGGTGCTTAGGGGCATGGTTTAGTGACAGACATGGCAGTGCTGTCCTAACAGCTGGACTTGATCTTAAAGGTCTTTTCCCACCTAAACAATTCTATGATTCTGTATCAGTAGCTTAACTTGGTCAGGCAATCATTTTTTGAAAAGTTGGTTGAGTGTTTCAGCTTTGGTGGTACTCAAAGAAAGTTCTTTCTAATGTGGAGAAAATGAGAGAAGGCAGGAAATATTACAAAGGAATGGCAGAGGCTCCTGTTGCAGGCTGCTTTGAATCAGGAGTCAACATCTGACAATAAATAAAAGAAGCCATGCAATGAGAATCATCTGTGAACTGCTCTGACTGCAAAGACTGCTTAGATTCAATACAGAAAAGTGGAGAAAGAATAGTAGCACACAGAAAAGCCAGAAACAAAGCAAAAATGCTTCAGGTTAATTCAGATACAGAAGTCTAAAAGCCTAGATGAAATGATAGCTGTATGACCTTTCAGCATAAGAATGACCATGAACTGGAGATGTTATGCACAAAGATCCTGATAACATGCAGATATACTGAGTACAACCTTAGAGAGACACACAGTGCCTGCTTACATTGGGATGGAGGCTGCTGCAGCTTACAGTGATCCAAAAAGGTAGGGAATGAAATACCAAGTTCTCCATCCCAGGTACACAGGGATAAGCTAATAGCTAGATAGCCTTAAGAAAGGTCAGATAAGATTGTATCTGAAATAGGTTAAATTTTAGCTCATAGAAAAAGGACTGCACTTTGGAAAGAGATTGGCATGTGGAGAAGGTGGTGGTAGTTGCATTTGTAGTTATGGTTAAGGTCAAGGAAAAAGAAAGGGACAGAGGGCAGGAGATCTCCCCCTGAGAAGTCCTCTAGTGAGAAGGAAATAAAAACGTGATGAGAGAAGTATGAATACACGCAGATAGCCACAGATGGCAAAGGATAATGGGACTTCAAGAACAGAGATGTCATGGACTCTGTTGAAGTTGGCAGAGACTGGGATAGAAGGAAGCGTACAAAATAGTGTCTTTGAGGGTTTTTTTCCTAAGACAAGGAGATTTTGTCACTAGAAATGTTTCTCCCAGTAGGAATATGCAGTGTGTACCACACAGTTATTTATTTAGACCACAGAGAAATACTGCATTTGAACCTTTATCAAAGAAGAAGAAACTTCCACATCACTAGGATCTAGTCCACTAACTTCCCACTCCTGGTGTCATACCTGTTCCCTTTGGAAAAACAAAAAAGAAAAAAAGTGATGCAAAGGATTTATGACTTTCTTAAAGCACAGCTCAGCTGTAAGTAGGAGACAGGGAGAAACATGTATGAAAAAGCAGCAAAACCTCAGAAAGGGATGCAGTAGAGACAATGGAATGACAATATCTCTGAGTGCACAACTCTTGTCCCATGAAAACAGGTTGAATATTTTGATGTGAAAAGCTTGTATTAAAGCCTTAAAACAGCCATAAGGTATGAAGTCTTGCACTCCTTCAAAATTAATACCCAGCCTTCAAAAACCTTGCTGAGGAATCTGCGCTGTCCAAAAGCTCCAGGTCTCCGCATCCACCTCTACATGGAGCCTACATGGGGCACTCTACAGGGGGCAACACCACCAGCAGCAGCAATATGGGCTGCCCCTGTGGCATCTGGAGGAAGGTCTTAAGCTAAGTCAGCAATCTCCTGCAGCCAACATCAGAGATGAAGGCAGCTGTCTCAGGGTCCTTCTCACTTTCTCTTTTGATTCCTTCTGAACCCTGAGCAGCTCATCAGGGCAATTCTCCGATCCAGAGCCAAAACAATTTGAGCACTTATAACATGTTATTGAACATTTCCCCCAATAGCATGCATCTCTGCTTATAGTGCCCTTGACTAACGCAGGCCCTTCCCAATTCTGAACCTATAGGAATGCATATTTTAACGGGGTATTCATTTTGTATTAAAAAAGCATCCCTTAACTGTAGCCAGATGTCCACTGAACTCTGCAAAAAAGCTTTTTCCACCAGTGCCACTTGGTTTACTCTTACATCTGTTGCGTAGCTCAGGAATTAGTAGAATGTAAAATGTTTTATGAATTCCCTCTGCTCTCATTCAGTGTTAATATATTCAACATGTTTTTCTAAAACCACATGCACGTTTTTTCCATTTCTTCTAATTTCCTTGCATAACTTAACTCCCAAAGCTAACCCGGAAAATTCACAGAAATTGGAGACAAACTCCATCTACCTATATAAAAGCTTGGTCCATTTCTTGTTCTAGGGAGGATCATTTCCAAAGGGTGGAATATGACCTGACTGAAGTTAGGGGCAAAACTTTAAGGGGCATCATTTAAAGCAAGTTTGGCTCAAAACTGTCCCCAGGACTCTTCTCTCACCCCTGTTATTTATGGTTATGACACACCATCCACTCTATATGAACATGTTTGAAGCAGTATTCAGAAGTTTAAAGCTCCTTGGACTCTGCTCAAGCCTATACACACCATAATGGCATCATGGAATTATTAGCATCTCAGTTTGTTATTTTTCTAGACATTTCTGTCTGAGACTGAACTTTCCATCTTATTTCCCCCCCTCTAATCTCAAGAAGTAAGCATTGGTGTCAAATTTGCCCAATAAATCCTAAATCATCTTGGTCTTTTTTTTTTTCTTGGAAATGAGCAAGGGAAAAATGACAAACTGTAATTTACTCTCTATTGTGTGAAGCCCAAATTGCTTTATATTCAGCATAAATAGTAATTTTGTTCTTTAAAGTAAATTCAATGGATTTCGATTTTCTTCTTGGTTAAAAAGGTGGTTGTTTGTTGCACAGAAGGAGGGAGAAATCAAGTGCTCAGAGTTGCCTATGTGGTACAGATGTAAGAAGAAAGGTTATGAAAATCAATGAGCACGAATGTGCTGCTATGGATGCTGCATTTCCATCATTCTGATTTCAGGCCATGCTCACAGTGCCAACATAAATCCACAGAGAGCAGCAGCCTCTGCACATCTTGTGCTTCCAGCTGAACTTGCTACTTTAATGGAAGTGAATTCCTGTGCACACTGCTCCCCAGCTGAATGCTTCAAGGGGCAAATCCAGCTCCTCTCTGCTTGCCAATGTCCTGCTGACATAGCCCACATAATGACACTGCATGCTGGCACAGGGTAGGAAATACATGTGGGGGAGGATTTATGTCCAAATTTGTAGTCATGAGCCAATTTTTTTTGCCAAATGCATCCTACCCCTATTAGTTCTCCTGGGGCAGGGAAAGGAAACATATGATTATTGATCTGCCTGAAGAGGTTACATTCCCCATCAAGTGGCCTTGGAGAGTATTAATTTCCTTCCCACTCAGTCAAGCTTCCATGAGAATGTCCCACAGCAATACACCCTTTGGGTCTAGGGTCTGCTCTGCTGCAAAGTTACTTTCTGTTAGTCACAGAGAAGAAAAGGGGTTGGAGGGTGCATGAAGAGGTCCTCTGCTTATTCTTCCACCAAAGGCAAGATGGGCGACACCTACACCCCTCTGGACAGACCTTTTCTTTGGTCTCAACAATCTCCCGTGTTAGAAGTTCCACATCACCCATTCAGTTCACTTCAGAAAACTGTCCTGTTGCCCAGCCCTCCCTTGCAGTGAAGCTCACTACTTCCCAGCATGTCTCCCATAGCTACAAACGTCAGTTTATCCTTCTGTGTCACTGCCCTGCTTCAGATATTTGAAGACCACTGTCATGTCACCCTCACTCCTTTATGGAATGTACCTCCAGCTTCTGACCAAGGGGCCACATCTCTTTGGAAGTGCTGTGTGCCAGATGGAACATGGCACCCAGCTCAATTGCACAGGCCAAAGGGAGGAGAAGGTTTACGAAATCCATCTTGCAAAGAACACCCCAATCTATACATACTCACATGAAGCCTGGATTTTTTTTTTTCCACAACAGTATGAGATTGTTGTCTTGTGTTTGGTTTGAGATCTGCCACAACCTCCCAACCCCCTTCAGATCCTTTCCTGCAGATGTGCTCCCTGGCTGGATTTCTCCCCTCAGCTTGTGTTTGTGCTGTTGATTACTGCATATCAACCTCACATATGTATGCTTTTTTCATGTCATTACTGCAGTTTGTGCAAATAGTTTTGCATTCTATTTCTGCCCTCAGATGTGCCCACAGGCACTCCATAGCTTGTTGTCATCAGCAAATGTAATGAATAAATACCTCAACTGCATTGCTTCAAAATCACTTTAACTCAAACCCTACAACATGCAGAAAGCAGTAAAAAGCACAGAAAATACAGCCCTCTGTTATGTCACTGCTGGCATCTAAATTTCTGACAGCCAGCTTAAAGGGATGACTTTTTAGTTTCTGTGCTCTGCCATGGCAAAGTGCATGGGCCATGATGGCAGGTGGTTCTGGTTTCAGGAAACTCAGGAAGGGGGAATCACTACTCCCAGTGCCAACAGCATTCCCATGATCTCAAGTAGCAGCTGATAAACACAGATTGCTCAGACCTCCTGAGCCCATGAGAACTTACAGGGAGCAGTGAACAGGCAGGTAACATTACCATGGAGTCATTTTACTATATCATTTCTTTATTGTTTACTACATCGTTTCTATCAAAACCCCACAAAGCACAAGCTGTTCAGGCTAACAAGAAGTAAGTATTGCAGCTGCCACTACCAGAAATGTTTGCTACACCTCACATTTCAGAAGAAAACTACTAGACTGAATGCTTCAAAGAGCAGCAGGTTCCCATCAGAGTGAGTTACTTGGCAGCTACAGCCAGAGAACCTCCCCTTGCTTCTTGGGGGAACAATGCAGGACTGGAAAAGGCAAAATGGAACAAGCCATTTGTTTAATTTGTGTACCACAGTTGTTATAGAAGTATAACAATCAGGTGGGAAAATGTCTCCGAAAGCATGAAATGAAAAAAAAAAAGGGTTAAAGGAAATGCAGGCTATGCACATCTTTCTCTGTTTTGTACATCTTTTGTTTCCCACCTTTGTTCTCTCCTTCCTGTTCCTTTAAGCTTAGGCATAGCTGTTACTACATCACAGTGATGAGCATTCTTGAATTATCATTTCTCCCGCTGCCATGTCCTACATCACAGCCCTGTGCACAGCACCCAGGCAGTTCACTGCTGCCTGGCATTACGTCCATCTCCAGACACAGCTCTCAGCTGTGGCTGCAATCAGCTGGGACAGCTCAGGGCTGCAGGCAGAAGTAGCTGCCAGCTCACATCTGGAGCCAGCTGATGGCTGCTTCAGTCAGCTAAAGGACTTGTTCCTCATTGCAGACTCACAGCAATGCCACCCACAGCTCATGACTTTCACAGTTCCCCTGCAAATCCTTTGCACTGAATTGGAAAGAGATGCAGAGGGCTTGGTGCCAGCTCTTCCCTGCACTAAGAAAAACTTTTTATATCAACTTTACCTGCTCAGTACACAAGGCCTTCTATGATCCTTCATCAGCCAACCTCCAGACCAAATTCTGGGCATAGTATCACTGCATTCATGACTTGCATTGAGGGCGTGAAAACAAAAAATTCCCCATTCCCTAATGTACAACCAGGAAGGATAAACAACATAATTCAGCCTCAGAAGGTCTCCTCTTCCAGACTTGGACAATAATCTAGTGGCAGTCAAGGAAAACTGGCAACAACCAAGAAGGCATCTGCTGCCTCCCTATGGGAGCAGAATAAGTAAGAATGTTAAGCTGTGTTTTCCCATTTCTCCCAGCCTCTCCAAAGGCCATACCAAAGAGGGAGTAGGAAGCAAACAGCTTGGTGATGTGCTCCTGCTGCAGTACATCTGTCTTTTCAAAAGTTTGGGTCAGCAAGCTGTGGAGCACTTGGCTTAGAAGTACATTAACACCAGAGAGGATGCAGCAGCAGCAGCAGCAGCAGCAGAGCCTCAGCAAGCTCCCCTCCTCTGCAGCCCCTTGCTGCACGAGCAAAGTCTGGTGTCTGTGTTTCTGAAGTGCTGGACTCTGCAGTGTGGGAGCACACGGGATGGGGGGAAGGCAGGAGGTGCAGGCAGGATGCAGAGCAGCCACAGTGGCACAGCAGTGGTGTCAGACCAATGACCCAAGAGAGGAGAGCAGGCTCTGACACCAGCCAGCACCAGCTGCTTGGAAGATGGGAAATGATTTGCAAAGATGGCAAATGGGCATCTGCTTTGCATCCAGTGGTTTTCCTTTTGAAGCTCTGGGGCTTTTGCCTGCACAGTCTGTCTGCACCCACACATGTATTAGCTGAGGTGCTCATGTACTTGGTTTAAGAGGCTTTGGAAGTAGAAAATAAAGACCTGTATTTGTATTATCATTCAGCAATGCTCCAAACTTTCAAGTTAATTCAGTAAATAACAGGAAAATCCAGGGAACTACACCAAGTCTCTTAAATCTCAACCTTTCTGTGAGGCTCACTTGAAAAAATGGGCGATGCTCCTCATTTCACTGCTTCTTTCTACTTCTCCCTCCATCTCACAGGGGCTACTGCTGCCTCTTCACCACCCATCTCAAGCACAGCACAGATTCATCATACTGGTCCTACTGCCCCAGGTCTGTCCCTCCAACAAGCAGACAGAGCTCTGCACTAGGCTATGGCTCAGGCAGAGTGCTCTACTTCTTCCTAGAGTCAAGGTTTGCCAACCCAGTATCTTTACAATCTCATCTCAGGTAACTATAAATACTATATTAAATATTAGCCTCAACAGTGTCCAGAGTTTGATGGGTTTTATAAACAATTTTCTTCTCCTTGTAACTACACTATTGCAACTGTGGTATGCTGGGAAGAAAAAAAAAGAAAAGAGAGAGAGAAAGGGCAGCCCCAAAAATGTTTAGAAATCTCATGTTATGATGAAGCACAATTTTTTTTTTTTTTATTTCACCAAACCAAGGGATATGGGCTAAAACATTTGAATACTTTAGACTTCTGTACACAGGAGAGTAGGAAGAAATTAGCAAACAACTCAGGTACCTACTAAACAAAGGACAGAAACAGGTCAGGGCAGGTCAAATAGCTAAACCCAGTTTTTCAGGCCACACTGATGTGAATTCAAATCAATGATGTCCAATTCTGTAATTTACAGCTTAGTAGCATCTCCCTCTGGAATGTCAAAACAGCAACTCAATGCATAGTCCAGTGCTTTCACATTTCCCTAATGGAGCTATTCACATGCTGAACAAAGCCTGAAAGGAGCCAGGCTAGGAGGAAAAAAGTATGAATCTCACTAAATATTCAGTATTTAAAATGCAGGTCAGAGAACACAATTGAGTTTAATTAGAAAACTCAAACGGGACCCTGCATGTTAATGCACTTGCTCACTGCTTGGGTTCATTTCAAAGTGTTACCATTTGATTGTCCTTGGAGACATTTGTGTTTGTATCTAACAAAGAAGATAAAAAATGACAGGAAATGTTTGTTCTGGGTGTATCTGTGTAAATCTGCTTGCAGCAAAGATGTTATTGCAGCCCTCCACTACAGCACTGAGTTCATGAGACAGGAATTGTTGGACACTCAGTGCTGCATGAACCTTCCTCCCTGGAAAACCCCTTACAAAACTGCATCCATAGCAAAATGTAGTTTCCAGGGCATTGGGGTTTGACTTTTAGAACTCTGGAAAATTTTGTCAAAAATTAGAGCAGTGACACAGATATGTATCACAACATGACTGGAAATGATCATGTTTTCAGTGCCTGGTGGCCAATTCCCAGCTGCAGTGTACAGGGATGATGCTTAAATGCACAGATGCAATGATGATGTACTTAGAAAACAAAAATTCACATGGTTTTATTTGGGGTTATAAATAAAATTGCTTCTTGAAATCACTATTAATAAACCCCAAGTGTTTATTAGAAGCACAGTCCCTACTGAAGCCCATCAGCTGCTCCTGTTGGTGCTACTCAAATATGATTATAGTGAAAGAAGTTGGGTAGCATTCCTCTAGACAAATTTTTCAAACCCTTTAAAGTTTAGCCCTTCACTATCTGTTTTTCAAACATTATCATATAATACAGACCAGCAATTTTTATTGCTAGAGGCAGTATATTTTATAGAACCAAAAATAAAGAGGTGCTGTGCTTATGTTTCCTTCAGTTTATGGCTTTTGTGGAAAAAACCCATAGGGCACAAGTCACAGCTGAATCAAACACTATGACATGTATTTGAGAAACAGTTTAGACTACTTCAGGCCAGGACTGTCCTGAAGGGAGCTGCTAGGGTGTTACTCCCAGTATCCTTATGAAGGATTGACCTCCTTCCTTGTCCTTCCTGAAGACATAGTATAAAGTACAGATACTGGTACAAGGAAAAAAAGAAAATCAAATACTGACTGGAGACACACGATGTTTTCAACAGACCTGAACAAACAGCTCAATGAGAATGGTCCAAAATCTCTGAATGTTTTCAGACTACTCCTGTCTTTCTGTTGTGTGTGCAGCCCAAAAGTTTCAATGCGAAACTAGTGCACTGGTTCTCAGATTTTCCTCCCAGATCTCCTTTACTCCAGAGAGACCTATCCTGACTAGAAGGTATCACCTCTGTTTGCAAGGTGCAGTAACGGATGGAGGGCTGGAATCCCCCAGTGCTGGGGCACACAGTGAAGTGAATTGGAATCAAAACAGATCATGAACAGAAGATTAACCTGTGTAGATGCTTGTTATTTCAGCTGAATTAAATGCAACTAATAGCATGTGGCAGCAAACACATGCATGCAAACTAAGGTTATTAACACCAAATACAGGATGTAAATCATACTGGATCCCATTTTAAAGCATTATCCACAGCTATAGCCATAAAAAAATTTAAACGAATCACAGTAACATAAGGAGGTGAAGATCTGGAGGAATATCCTATTCTGTTCTGTTTTTTAGGACTATCTCAAGCTCAAGAACAAATGCAAAGCTGGAAACCCAACATGGGATTGTCCTGTGTTGTGTGACAGCCACTCGTAAGGTGGCCAGTGTGTGTGTACTAGGAGAAGTCTTACTTTGTGTTGCTTCAGCTGGGAAAATGCTGACTTAAGTGGTTGCTTGTTGAAATAACTGAATATCCAGTACACACACTTGGTCAAGAGTGGTGGATGTGGCTCATGCTCCTTGGTGTGACCCATGTCCATAGGGCAGGGCCAAAGGAGCCCACCCACAGTCCAGTGGTCCCCACTGTCCTTCCCATGATCTGCACACTGTGGAACCAGCCATGGGGACCTTTCTGAGTTTTAACCTCAGAGGGCATCTTATCCTAGACAAGGTCTGCCACTGCTAAAAGGCATAAGAGGCATTCCCCCTCCACACAGACTGAGTGCACTTAAGACCAGTCTCTATCTAAGACCCACTTCCAGCAGCTGCAGACGGGATTTGACAAAGGCACAACTCTCCAGCCCATCTTCTTGCCCTTATTCTGTCTTGTGGTCATCAACCAAACCCATGCCCACTTGAGGAGTCAGTTTGGACACTACATGGCACATCCCAAACAATTCTTCCCAGGAGGGACTAGCAGAGCTGAGACATCTCTCCAGTCACCCTTCAGAGAAGCAGACTGAAACATGGGAGAACTGTTAACCACCTCATTTCAGTCAAACTTGACCCAAATAAAACCAGAACCTGCTTTTAAATCCCTCACCTCCTAATTTGTGACTATTTGGCTTGCAGATGCCTGTAAGCTTGTATTCTGCCTAATGAGAGATGTTTCCCTTCCTGCCCTCAGTGAAATACCCTGGATTTCACTCTCCAGCAGTGCAACGGGAATTTGAAGGCTGCATTTTTCTTTCCCAGAGGGAAGATAAAAGCTACCAAGCATCTCTACTCCTTTGAACCTTGAAGACAAACTGAAAAAAAAATCTCATTACTTGGGACATATTTTACCTCCTGCAAAGGGTGAAACAGGCCAAGTGCAGAGACAGTTAAAAAACCAAACCCAGTCACCCTTCCTCCATCCTTGCAAACTCACTGGAGCCTAAAGCATTTCCAGATATCTCCCACTGTGGGGAGCTACAGACCACAGTGCCCTAGAATCACCCAGAAGGAAATAAAAGTAAGAAGGGTCTTTAATACAGCAGGTAGGAACTGGATGTCAGTGTTTCCTTCTGTAGATTGTGTAATATTTGCTGTGGTACACAGAGAGTCAAAGAGATGAGTACCAACGTGCCAAAACCAAGCTGGTCCCCTGAGAAAAAGGCTGGCAGGTCCCCTTTTGCAAGTCACCATCTAAGCTGCAGGTAGCTGATGCCCTGAAGGAATGTGAGCTTTTCCCTCCTTCAGAAATACTTCTGGGTCTCTGTGTGCTGCTCCTGATAGAGGAATTCCCTTCTCAGCTCCCAGCACGAATCCCTTTAGGCATGTGCACAGACAGACAGCCTGCTATGCCAGCCAAAATAGGCTTTCTTAAATCCTGCACATTGACATCAGGTCATGAGCTGATGTCTAAGAAAATTAGTGGAAAAATTCAAAGCTGTAAACAGATGGCCCCATTTCTCCTAGTAGAGAGCAATGAGAAATAACTGTCAGATGAATGCTTGAATGAAGTGAGGCAAAGTAGCACAAAGATTTCAGCATGAGCTAAATGCAGAACTGAGAGCTTAAATCCGACATGAGCTTTTGGGTCCCAGCAAAAAGCGTCACACAGAAAAGAGTGACAATGCACAGAGAAAGCCACAGCAAAGTGGCAGCCTGTCAGCCCTAAGCACAGGAGAGGATGCTGCTCCTCAAGATAGCTGCAGGGCTGACTTGTATTTGAAGATTTAGCTTGAATACCCACTCACCTACAAGACTCTTGGGTGCACCAAGACACTGACCTCTCAAAAGGTCAAATTCTTAATAAGCATCAGAGTGAAGAAAGCACAAGAAACAGCCTGTTTTTCAAATTCCAGGCGGGACAAATCCACCCCATCATCCGTGGAGCAGTGTCTGATGATGCCAAATTCAGTCCTGCTTGGGGCTGGCCTTCAGCTGCCAGGCTGAATCTGATCCAAGCAGTTGTTTTGGTTCATCCCTCACACACTCCCAAACTACTATTTTTCCACCTTTTAGTCTATTCATACAAAAATACAGACCTGGTACAAAGAGTACAGGTCAGACATATGGAAGTTGCTCCATTTGAAACTGCTAATAAGGGAGGCCTTCCTTTCAGGTAGGGAGACTGAATCGAGTTCACTTACAGGGCTGTTTAAGATGGTTTGTTTAGATTCAGAGCAGAGGCCACAAGAAGCATTCACAAATACAGCAGTGAAGGCATTATGATCCCCATAGCTTCTCAGGCTGAACAAGGAAGTACTTTTCTGCAGCAGGTTATAGAAGTATAAAACCCATCCTTCCTGTACTTTCACCATATCTGCTGTATTTTCACACCCATAACAGGGGGTAAGTTCTTAAAAGCACAAGACCTGATGATTCAGCAGGAGCATTGGCAATATGCAACACACGTAAAAAGAGGTTAAATTTCTATCAGTTCCTCCTTTACATCTGCCTTATGGCTTCTACTGTCTCTTGCCTACTCTCTGTGCTGTAGACCCTCTAATTTACCTCTCTCTGTGCATCTGATTTTGGTAGATTATCTGGAGGAATCAACCCCGTATGGTTTAAAGAGCTTCAGTTTATACAAATGAAAGAAAAATGGCCCAACAGCAAAGCTGCATTTAAATGTCTGCTTTTTACTTCAGAGAGGGTGATCAGAGCGTGATCACCTTAGAGAAAAGAGGTTTATTTTAAATACCTGCAGAGTCTGGTGGACCACAACACTGCAGCATCTCAACACCAGTGCAAAGCGTCCCTCACGCACCGTGGGCTTAGAGTTTTATTGAGTAGATATAGCCTAAAACAAGATAGCTGCATTCCTGGCAAGAGCTGAGAAGCTTTTATGTAAATGGTCTTAGGGAAAAGTTGATGAAAGAAGACAACAAACACCAATTTCATGACATGCTGCAGCAATTCCTGGTTTTGAACTCTTCCTCTTCCTTCACAGCTCTGAGTTGCCCTGCCTATATCAGACTCACAGAAGATACAGTATTTATATGCAGGACAGCCCCAAAGGCAGGAAACACTAATATCCTATTAACTTCAGCAGAACTGAAATCATGCTGACATGAAGCCACAGTTTATGTGGCCAGGTTTCTCATTTGGGTTCTAACTAGTATGAGTAGTTTTCCTCCCAAAATTGTATACAGTCACATGCACAGCTGCTGAAGTGGATGCAGGTAGGAAACACATACACTGGGAAACTCTCCAAGAGTTACAAAAAATGATTGGCTAATTTTTCTCTCAATGGCAACAAACATTTTACCAACATACATCCATAGGCTGTAAATGAAAACCAGAATTAGAAGATATAAGAGATATAACCACCTTTAGATCTTTTGGTTAAAGCAGTTAAATTTTCAATGTTTCATACACTGGAACCCTCCTATATTTTCATATCAAATGTACAGGGCCAAAGTGGATGAAAAGCAAAGTGACAACAAATCACAGGCAAGATACAGTACAGGCAGCAGAAGTCTAGATTTTAAGGTCCCTGCAGGAACTACCTTTCTGGAGATTTTGAATGCAAATCTAATATAAATCTAACATTTGCAGTACATGTTGAGCATGTTGGCTTGAAAAGGAAACAAACCTTGGAACTGGCAGAACATAATCTTCTTATGCCTTAAGGAGAGCACACTCAGGTGCAACAAAGCACCTGGAAGCACAGGATTCCATAATAGCAAAACCCTCCAAATAACACAAAGCAAGAGTGTGCAGGTGGGGGGAGTAATTTAGGACAGGACTCTGTGCCAAAGCTGGCACACATATTAGTTTATTGTGTGTGAAGCATGAAATGCCTGCAGCAAGCTCCACGTGGCAAATCTAATGAGATACGCATACATGTAAAACCCTGGGGTTTTTGAATGCTGCAAACGAGGAAAATCAGTCTGAAGTCAGAAAAGATATGGCATCTGAAGATCCCAGGACAATATTAGTCACACAAAGCCACGAAAGCAGAGAGAAGTCCAGTCTAGAAGCAGCATGAGGGATCAGTGTTCTCCCAGAAGGAAAAGGTGGAAAAGAAAGACATTTTCAACATACATTTAATCAAGTCCCAAAGCAGAATTACTACTGAAAAGCCCAAAACAAGAAGCCTAAAAGGACAGAGAAAGGAGGCAACACCATCCCATCTACAGAAGGCCAACTCTCACCCTGAGTGACTACATGGTACCCACAAGGTCAAGTCAGCTCTTTGGCAGAGCAGCCTCAGGTGTCTGGAAAATGAAGCAGCTGCAGTGAGCCCAGACACTGCTACTGAAAAAGAAGAGTATTGGCTAAAGAAGGAAATCTTCCATCCTAGAAGGAAATTTTTTTTTTTTTGTAGATGTTCAAAGTAGTACAAGTGTAGCCTACAATCATCTTTATGAAGATGAAGGTGAAACATAGCTCTGAGTTATGGCTTGTACTAAAACAACTTCCCAGGGATCTGACAGTTGTGGGGAACCTTTGGGAGCAGCAAAGCAAAGTGACAAATTCTCTCAGAAATAAGCTAACTGGTTCTCTTTACACCCTCCTGGAAGCAGCTGATTTGGGAACTGGTGGAACAACAGACAGGTCTTCATGTCTCTTCAGTGGGTGAGAATCTATTGCCTGAAGGCAAAGAGTAGGAGTGTAAATCAGTTGCTGACCCTGAAAACACTGTCTCATTCCATCATTCAGAAATTAATATGGCAAAACTAAATGTCCTGGGAAGAAATAAGTCATTTGAAGGACAGTATAAAACAGATAGTTTGGTACTTGGGACTTTGGGTTGGTTTTTGGAATTATTAACTGGGCATCTTGCAAAAATATGCATTTCTGTAACCCCACGTGCAACAGTAATGTGTTACTGAGTCTAAAAGCTGGTACGTGCTTCAGAGATCTAAGCCTACCCAAGAGTCTACTTGTATCTTAATTACAGATGCATTGCCCTGGGACAATACAAACATTTCTTTGCCTAATGTGACCAACCTTCACAGTCTGATGATTACAAAATTTAATTTTTTAGCAATGTTCATGGTCTTCAAACACAAGCATTTACAATTATTGCATTATCTAGATCAACACTTTAATACATAAATTAAAATTACATAGTTAAGCTAACAATCTTGCCTAGCAGCATTTCCTGTTCAGTGATTTGGATCAGCGTGGGCTGATCCTTATTGGAATGCCTGAAACATTTAATTGTATTGCACGTGAACACAACAGGATTTAATGTTCATGGCAGTGATTTAATATCCAGTCCCCTTTAATGAAGTTTTTTAAGTGATCCATAGAAAAAAAGTTAACAGCTTTAATACTTCGGCTTACCAGAGTCCCTTTATTGATCAGCATAAAGCCCAATACTTCTGCAACAACTCTCATAGCAAATAAATGTCAGCAGCAGTTGGTCTGGTTTGGAAATGAGTGCTGCTCTCCTTCTGGCACCAGTTTAAGGGCACTGTTTTCCCTTGAAATAGTGAGCCTAGTTCTCATTAAAAGTCTGATTTTGATACCACTTATCAGCAATACCTGGAGCAACTCTATTGATGTTAATAACATAACAATGGGGTAAAATCAGGCTAAGTGAAAATAAGGACTTGGGACCACAGGCAATAAAAGTTTTGTGTCTATTTATATTGGATCCAAGCTTGGCCTGGCTGATCTAACTCTCTTGTATTCATGAAAAACAAGCATGTACAATGCAGCAGAGGTACCAAGTAAAGCTGAAAAAGCACCCACTGGAATATTTTTGGCTGCTTCTCATCTTATCATCTTTTATTAACTCAGTGAATGCTTTTCTTCCCCAATACAGACAAACTCAAAAATTACTTTCCTCTTTCCTTTTTATTCTGACAACATCCTTCAGAAGACTACGAACAATCTGGGGGCTGTATCATACACCTACATGAAAGAGCAGGAATTTACTGTCCTCACATTCCAATCTAAATGAACCCAGAGCCACACTGCTCTGGAAACAAAGCAGCAGGCCACTTTCGGCAGTGACTAATGTAGCCGCAGTCTTCTTAACAGGAACTGTGTTATTACTGGCCAGTTTTCCAGCAGAAGCAAGGAAACTCAAGTCTCTCTAGACCCACTTGCTTAGGTACAATTTGTGTCTTACAAAAAAATTCCCCAAGCAATACCCAGGAATTTGAATATTGTGATTATTTTTGGGGTCCCATGCTGAAGCAATTCATGTCTGACTTTTACATACCAGGAGAAGACATAACTTTAGCAATCTCTGGAGATGGCCAGGGTTTCAAAAACAAAATTAAACTGGAAAGACAGAAATAAATCCAATTAAATTCATGTCTCCCTTTCAGACCTGAAAAGTTAAGGAAGGCACTAAGAAATGCAGATGGAACTTGTGACATTTCTAACGCACGTCACTCTTTCTTTGAAGAGATACCTCCTGAAAATCATATAGTACTTTTCATACATGCTGGGAAAAGTAAACTCATCTTTGTCCATCCTTTCCATGCCACTCAAATTTTGGAAGCTAAATATGGTCAGTTGTTCCCTATATGAAACCCTGCTGCCATTCTGGTGACCTGTGGCAGGATATCCCTTTTTGCAGGGCATTTACGAACAAGATGAGCAGGACAGATCTCAGCACAAATTCTTCTGGGAATTCACTGTAACTCCCTTCATTCACCCCAAGCCTTTGTTTCTTATCTTTTAATTACAGATATAACCATGCCAGGATCTTCCCTCTTCTATCACAATTGCTTCACCACCTAAAAAGCCTTTGGCAAGGGCTGCATCAAAAACTTATCAAAACCCATATAGACAGTATCAGCCAAACCACGTTATCTATGTATTTGTTGATCCCTTCAGAAATGTACAAGACAAGGTGTTTACAACAGTCCTTAAAGTAGTCTATGGATTCTTCCTCAGCAGACTCAATTGTCCAAGCATCTACTCGTTCTATCCCTTATTAGAGAGTCTCTGCTAATTTGCTGATGTGGCAGGCAGGCCTGTAGCTCCCCACATTACCTTGGAATCCTTTGAAGCTGGACATCCATCATCCACCTTGACGTCTTCAGATACCGAGAAAGTTTTAAGCAATTTTACTACAAGCAACACAGCTACTTCATGTGTGAGTTGCCTTAGACTCTCTCATGTGAACACCATGTTTTATTACCTACTGCACCATAACTTCCTCCACAGCAGCCTCAGTAATGGACATATTCTCTCATGTATTTACCCCAAAATGCTCTGTCTCACCTGTTTCTTCCATAGCGAGTAACAATGCAGACAATGAATTTGACTTCCCTGCAGTGGGGTGTCCATCATCTCCAGCTGCTCAGTTTTAAACTATGATCATAAAGTGATCCTACAGTCTCTGGTCAGCTTTTTGCTTTTGAGGGTTTGAAGAATTAATACTGGTTTTTTTCAGTGCTTTAGCTAATTGCTCCTTATTTTTGCTTCATATTTTTGTATCTTTATATCTCCTTACGGAAATCAGGATCCTTTTCCTTCTCATCCTTTGGATATGTTTACAGCTTTTTAAAAACTCTCTTTCCATCATTTCATAACCTAATTTACTTTGTTATTTAGCCTGTATCTGCTCTCTGTGACCATTTTCTAAGCTCTTATTAGAGGGTGATATGTACTAATGACTCTGGTGGACTATCATTCAACAACTCCATATCTCCTCCAAGTGTTTAATTCTCCTAAAATCTCTTTTTAACATGCTTTTATCAATTTTCTTCATGCACACTTAATATTATAGAGCTGAACATAACTGCAGTGGATGTTTGGCCTTTTTATTCTGCAGGGGCGGTGAATCTAATGGACCTTGTAGTAACTGGTATGAGCTGCACTTAAAATGCAAAATTTTCAGCCAGATCTGACACCTTACTTAGTGTCAAATCAAGGTTTTGTTTTCTTTTTTTTTTTTCTGTGGTGAACCTTGATTAGCTGCTGCAGAAAACAAATGCTGACACTGTCTGCCCATTTCACCTCTGGGCAAATCTTAGACAAGATGTGAGGCAGCAGCTATGGTGATAACGGGATTTTCCACATACAAGAGTATTTTCTACCACTCTGTATGCAATTAGAGTCATGGTTTGGGTAGAACAGACAATAGTAAGGATCTAATGTTATCCTCTTATTGGACATGAAATTTCAGCCCAGGTTGCACAGAATTCCTAACAGTTCCTGCTACCAAACATGATCTACAAACCATTCTGGATTTTTTTGACTGATCTCAAGTGCTACAAATTCATGTCTGGACTTGCACCTTACTGTGAATTAAGTCCTTGCAGATGGCAGGGGACTCACACACACAGTTACACACTCACTCATTCACACAGTTACACACTCACACTCACACAAAGGTGATACTGAAACGTTGGAAGTACAGTTGCTCTGGTCTCTCTTATTTCCAAAATAAACCTTTGACAGGTTTCCCTGATGACCTTTAAAGAAGGCATGGCCTATGTACAAACCTTTTAAAAAAATTAATAGCAAAAAAAGAGGAAAGAGGATGAAAAATTGCTGCAAAGTATGGATTAATTTTTGTGTGGAACTGCTATTTGTAAGGATTTTATGTTGGTGCCTGTGAGATATGAGACAGCAGCAGCTATCTGTCTGCCTGGCTTTCACATACACACAGCAGATGCTATTCTCAGAATTACTTTTCCACGTCCCTGTAGCACAATACTGAGCACATGGACTCTCATCTTGGGGAATGGCACAGATATTTCTAGTGGAAAACAAGTCAAGCCCTGGCTGCAAGTTTTAAATGAGACAGAGACCTCTGTGCATGGAAACAAGTTGTTCAAGTACTTCTCACCATCCAAGAGTGCATTTAAGTAACCTGTGAAGATCTACCAGGTAAGAGAAATGTCCTTGCTCTTCTCTGCTTCAGAGATGCTGTATGGATATGAAGGGTTTTTTAACTTTGAGAGTTCCGTGCTGAGGAATAGAGAAGGAGAAATAAAACAACAATTCTCTTGGCACAAATTAAAAAAAAAATACATTTTCTGCCAAAAGTTGTAGTTTAATTTTGGTCTCACTTAAAAAATAATCTTTACAGAAAATCAAAACTCTACATTTTGTGTCCCTTAGGCAGCAGTAAAGTATCAATTAATGTCAAGCTAAATAAAAAGAAACAAACCCATTTGTTTTTAATATCTAGAAATTAATAGCTAGAAATTGAAGTCTTCAACCCCTTAAGCTCCTGGCTTCAACCACAAGGACAGAGCTACTCTTCTTCCTGTCCAGGTCAGCAGTGGAGGCAAAACTCCAAGGACAAAATTTACTGGAGTACAATCTCCCTCAGTAACATGAGTGTCACACAGTCACGGATGAATTTAGGTAGAAAGGGACCTCCAGAGATGACCTAGTCCTACCCCTGCTCAGAGCAGGTCAGCTTGCTCAGGATCATGCCTTCTTAGAGGTTTGCAAAAAGCAGGTGGGTTTGAAAGAGCAAAGAGAATAATGTGACTGTAGCACAACACTGATCTAATATTTTAGAAACTTCTCAGAATAAAAGACATGAAAACATCAGAAAAATGAACATGTTTTGGATACCCAGAGTAAACCAAGTTTTGTTGTGTGGGGTTTTTGTTTGTTTGTTTGTTTGTTTTAAACAAAATGACCAGGAAGAGAGACAAGCAAAATACTTCTTGTTGCTCAGACCTGGCATGCTGTGTAAGGTGACCTGGACCAGGTATGCCAGGCTGTCTCATCCTCCTGAAGTTCTTCACTGATGGAGCATCTGCATCCTTGTTCATCTGCCTCAAGGAACCAAAGCCAAGTGCCTCTTGATCTTTAATTGCTCCCTCTTCCATTCCCTGCTTCTCTCATGTGGCAGAGAACAGCAAAACAGTGTTTCTCACTATTTGAATTAACCTAATTAGCACAGTTAGACCCAGGCCACACATGCTGTACAGATCTAAACAATATAATTACAGGAATATTTTCATTTTAAGAATGTTTTTGTTTGCATATTCCCCTTTTGCCTCATTTCTTCTCAGATGAACTACTGAAAAACTCATCTGATTGTGTTCACTGAGTACCTGTAGGATCCTTGGAGGAGGTTGGCTTTTGTTATTCAAATCTTATTTCCTCCTCTCCTGTTCTGTCTTTCTGAAAGAAAATAACTCAGTTCTCTCCTCCTTCCACATTTTAAACTCCTTTTTCATTATTCTAGCTTCTTAAGTTTGAACTATTAAAATAAAACCCCCTGCAATATGGTAACAGGAGGTAAACAGTAGGTAGGCTTTTATTGTAATTAGTGACAAAAGGTAAAACTTCTTTAAAAAGGCTAAACTGAAACCAAGAGAGTTTTAATATTTCTTTTTTATTGGAAGCTGGAAAACTTCTGACAAAAGCCTTCCACAAAAATTTTTGAAAGATATTTTTGTAAGGGAAAAGGTTTTTAACAGCAAATAAATGAAACCCCAAAGTAAGCTCTCATCTTAGAACCTTGGGGACAGACCTTTTAGTAGGGCCTGTAGTGAAAGGACAAGGGATAATGGTTTTATACTAAAAGAGGGTAAATTCAGACTGCTCATAAGAAAGAAATTCTTTGCAATGAGGGTGGAACTGGAATAGGTTGCCCAGAGAGGTGGGGGATGCCCCATCCCTGTAAACATTCAAGGCCAGGCTGGACAGGGCTCTGAGCAACCCTGATCATGGTAGGGGCGTTGGACGATAGGAACTTTAAAGGTCCCCTCCACCCCAAAATATTCTGTATTTGCTCCTATTCACAAGACATTTGGTTGACCCCTTGTCCAGCACTATCAGCACTACTAGAAAAGTTGACTAATAATTTTCAGCTGATTTCCAACTTCTAGTTAGACTTCAGGACAAAACAGCTTCCCTGTACTCTACCACAGATCAACAGAGACCTGCTATAAGTATTCCAGATCAAATTCCCTGGATGCAAGCGAGGTGAATTATGACAGCCATAACACAGACTCCAATAACAGTCTGAAACAGAAAAAGCAAAACACCCCAAACAAAAAATCCCAACCACAGTGCTGAACAAATAGCCAGGACAGATGAAACTGCACAGACTTGCAGGGCTTCCTGCAGTGGCAACTTGCAATTAGATGCCAGGAGAGCTGCTTAGGTACCTGGGGTACGAAAGCTGACAAAGCTGCAAATGATGTAGTCAGGAAAGAATTTTAGAGCCAAAGTTGAGAGGAAGGCTTTAGCAGAGCTGCACCTCTCCAGAGAGATGAGCGCTCCGGGCCGTGCCAGTCCTCTAAGAGCACACTGTCATTCCAAGGGCAATGCAGAAGGCTGAGTCCATGGCTGCCTTGACTCACCTCTTCCCCTCAGGTTATCCTCAGGTGTCGTGTCCAGCACTGTACTGGCAGAAACCTCCCCACAGTTTTGAAGGAAGCGACAGGGCTTTCCATCTCCTTATTTCCCCAGTCAGCAAAATTTTTCCTTGGTTCTAGATTTCAGATTTTCTTTCACATTTTCTGCAGAATTGAAGCCCAGTGTGAGATCCTCAGCACAGCTCAAAAACACCCCTCAGTGAATGAGAAGAGCGCCCAGTAAGATATGGATGGGATTGAGAGTATAAATGAGTTTTGGGTCTGCTCCTACAGCTCCACAGAGCATCCCCAGGGAGTTTCCACTGAGGCTGCAATGATGAACCTGCTGGTTTTGCATTCATTCCCTTACAAGCTAATAATGAACTCTCAGAGCCTGCTGAGCAGCAGATGACTTCAAAATACATGGAAACTTCCAGCCCAGCCTGTGACAACACAAGCATTGATTTTAAATTAAAGCCGGGCTCAGAACAAATTATTACATAAAATGGGCAAGGACTGTTTCACTAAGAAAAAGTCTATTTTACAGTGGTTTGTTTTTAAAGAAAATCAACACAAAAAACCTGTTGTAAATAGCCTTAAGGCTTATCTCTACAGCTTTACCACTGCAGTGGTGTTTACCCTTTCACAGAGCAATTTGTATTGATATTCTATCCTATCAGTTTATTAAATACACTTTGAGGCTGTAGAATATGTACTTATGTGCTGCACTTGAAGTTACATTTTCAGATTATGGTAGTAATTTTCATTTCAGAACTGTATTTTAGATATTGCTTCAGAATTCTTATTTTGTTATGAAATGAGAAAAAATTACTTTATATAAATGCACATTCCAAATTCATTTTCTAGCTCTACTCCAACACAATAGGGTTTGTAAAAATCAAGTCTCTATCCTATTTTTGAATTTTTCACTCATTCACCATGAGAATTTTAGCAACTGGCTGAGAACCAATTACTTTTAAAAACGTTTTCTAATTTTCGGTAATAATGTTATGTGGTGTTTATTATTATTCAATGTTTGTTTGTTTGTTAATTTTTAACCTTGGTGAGACTCAAAACAAATCTGCTTCAAATGGAATTCACAGTTACTGACTCTTAGTATTATTCTCTTTCCTGCACACACTGGAACAAAAACAAACCCAGTACTGAGATTGAGGAGGTCATAAACATCTGAGCATTAATAATGTACTATATTAAGCAGAAAACTTGAAAGTAAAGAAGAGAGACCCACCCTGTCTAGTTAGCCCCAGTTATTGGTCCCTAAGACTGAGAAATTGAGTTAGACTAGTACATGTTGTCCTGCTTCAGAGCCTTCATCCCACCACCTCAAGGCCTTCATTATTAATGCCTTCATTCCATCAGCAACTCAGGCTCTGAGATTCTCTAGAAGTCTCTCTTGAAAAGTTGCTGGAAATCATATTTCTCCTGTGGGGACAAAGAAATCTGTGATTATTCCTAGTCTCTTCTAAGAGAAGAGCAAGAGGATGTAAAACAATTCTATCAAACTGCAGATTCAAAATAAATTAAACATTTCTTTATACAGCTCTCAGTCATCTTAATCAGTTGATTTGATTTGAAGAATTAATACTGGGTTTTTTTAGTGCTTTAGCTAATTGCTCCCTATTTTTGCTTCATATTTTTTGAAAATCATTACCTTGGATGTTACTTCTTTGAGTAGTTTAAAAGCATTTAATAAGCAGGAGGGAAAACATATTTTGAAGGCTATTAAATGGAATTATTAAAGTCTGTAGGTCCCTGAGACAAACACTGCTGGTGGCAGGAAACACTGTTGCTGCTTTCTTGCCTTCCCCTCTTTTTCCCTGAGCCTCTACTGTTGGCCTGTAAGAACAGGACACTGGCACTAACAGTCTGATCTATGCCACACAGACATATCCAAGCATTGAAATTATTAAGGTGGCTGAAATCCAGGAAAAGATAGGATACGAACAGCCATTGCTTGGCAGACTACAAGGAACCCCCACATGAGTTCAAGTTGCTCATGGTTTTTTTCATACTGCTTCTTGCTGTGGGGTTCTCCACATATCTTTAGCTTTGATTCTCCAAGTCCAATCCATTGCAGAGCCAAGGGCATGTGCCAGGGGATCTTACCACACAGTTTGTGCAGAAACCAAAATTCTGCAACTATCAAGCAGTGGCTTGTAACAAGATCCCTTAAAAAGGCAAAAGTATGTTCTAATAGTTTATAAAGCACTGAAAACAGCGTCAGGAATGACTTGAGTAGCTGCACATTGCAGAATTGATTCTTGACACCAACACAAGATTGCACTTTCTGAACAGTAAACTTCACACTGAGGTGGTTATAATTCATGGCTGAACTGGATTTCCTAATGACAGAGAACTGGGAATGAAGTTGTGGAATCTCTAAAATTTCTTCACTTTTATATTTTTCCTTTCCAAACTGTGGAGCAGGGGAAAACTAATCAGATGGTGGCTGGAGGGAGAACAGAAGAGAGTCATCTTGACCAGCCAAACCCTGCTGACAGAGCCCAAGTATCATCCAGCATATTATTGGCCAAAAAGCCCTACACTGACTGTATGGCTTCAGAACTCGAGGTACATGTAGTTACAGCCCCAACAGCCAGGCATAAATGCTGACATAAACCCAAACACAGTATAGGTAGTGCCACAGAAATAGCAACCCTGACACAATGAAACAGATGTGAACGACTTAAGATGAACAGGCTGTAAAGAAAAAAAATGCAGCAGTGTTTTGCAATTTGAAACTCTTTGGATGTAACACCACTGTTAATGCAAGGGTATCCACAAGGAAATTTTACTCCATAAAGAGCAAGATTAAAAAGAAGCTATATCCTCCATAGTTTTTTTTCCTTTTTTTCCCTATATGTACACACACTCCTAAACACATCAAGGTGTTTCTCAGACTTCTGCTTGTGGGGCAGCTCTCTGGCTGTGAAAGACCTTCACAGAAAAGAGGCTGACTATGGTCTGTCACTGGAAAGATTAGGAAGGCACAAACATCCTTTGGAACAAAAGCATAAACCCCATCACATGGTCTCTCTACTACTGACATGTTTACATGTATCCAGCTGGCAGCACTTAGAGCATTTATGCAGGCCTCCTACAGATAAGCAGTCAATACAAAAACGAGACTCACAAGTTTGTGAAGTCAGAAACTAAAATGTAGGGCTTCTTGAAAAATGCTAAATATACTTAAAATTCGAATGCCTTTCTGAAGTGCTGATGCATGACACAGAGAAAGCATGTGTCCTTCAGCTGCATCCCATGGCAGGTCTGTCTGAAATACCACACTAACACCTGCCAATGATTCAGAACTGAGTCTTGCTCAGCATAACAACAGCAGACTTTTTTTCATATTTAATGAATATGAGACCTGTCTGCAAA